>PVIW01016681.1:0-15960 GCA_004026585.1 Noctilio leporinus | reverse complement strand
GGTGTGAGGTGGTATCTTAATGCAGTTTTAATTTGCATCTCTCTGATGACTAGCGATGTTGAGCATTCTTTCATATGCCTCTGGGCCCTTTGTATATCTTCCTCAGTGAGTTGTCTGTTCAGGTCCTTTGCCCATTTTTTAATTGGGCTGTCTGTCTCCCTGGTGTTGAGTTGCGTTAGTTCTTTATATATTTTGGAGAACAGACTCTTGTCTGAGGTATCATTGTTAGCCTTTTTTTCATTCTCTTACACTGTCTTGGAATATTTTTCTGCATTTTCCTCCAGCTTGCTGATCTTATCCTATGCTTCCTCTAGCCTGCTGTTGATTCCTTCTACTGTATTTTTCAATTCAGAAATTGTATTCTTCATTTCCTCCTGGCTCTTACTGATAGTTTCTAAGTTTTTTACTTGTTTTGTTTTTGTTATGTTCGTGTTGCTCTCAGTAAATTTCTTGTAGCCTCCCTAGAGTTCTTTGTATTTCCCCTGGAGTTGTTTATAATTTTCTTTGAGCTGGCTGAGCTCATTGAGCTGCTCTATCATCATTTTTTGGATTGCATATCTGATAGTTTGCTTGCCTCTATTTCATTTAGTGATATTTCTGGGGGTTCCTCCTTTCCTTTTGGTGATCACTGATTCTTTTTTTTTATTATTTTTTTTTCAACTTTATTGTTGTTGTATTACATCCATCCCCTTTTTGCTCCCCTCTGTCCCCCTCCTCACCCACCCATTCCCCACAAAGTCAATTCCACCTGTTGTCCATGTCCATGGTTCTGTTATACTAGGTTCTTGTCTAAACTGCTCCCTTTACTTGCCTCTTCCTCGCCTCTCCTCCCAACCCCCTTCCCCCTGAACACTGAAGGCCCATTCACTGTATTCATGTATTTGGTTCTGTTCTGCTTGTTGGTAGTTTTGTTCATTATTGTCCTGTGATGGGTGAGATCATATGGTATTTGTCCTTCACTGACTGGCTTATTTCACTAAGCATAATGCTCTCCAGTTCCATCTGTGTTGTTGCAAAGGGTACGAATTCCTTCTTTCTTTCTGCTATATAGTATTCCATTGTAGAAATGTACCAAAGATTTTTGCTCTAATCATCCACTAATGGGCACTTACGCTGTTTCCAGCACTTGGCTATTGTAAATAGTACTGCTCTGAAAATAGGGGTACATAGGTTCTTATGAACAGGTGTTTCAGGGTTTTTCCGGTATAGTCCTAGTAGTGGAATTGCTGGATCAAAAGGCAGTTCCATTTTTAGTTTTCTAAGGAAACTCCATACTTTTTCCATAGTGGCTGCACAAGCATGCACTCCCACCAACAGTGCACCGGGGTTCCCTTTTACCCACATCCTCACCAACACTTGTTGTTTGTTAATTTGTTGATGATTGCCATTCTGACAGGTGTGAGGTGGTATCTTATTGTGGTTTTCATTTGCATTTCTCTGATGACTAGTGATTTTGAGCATTCTTTCATATGCCACTAGGCCCTTTATATAAATTTCTCAGTAAGTTGTCTGTTCAGGTCCTTTGCCCATTTTTTTAATTGGACTGTCTGTCTCCCTGGTGTTGAGTTGCATTAGTTCTTTATATTTTTTGAATATCAAAACCTCGTCTGAGGTGTACTTGGCAATATGTTTTCCCATACATTTGGTTCCCTTCTAATTTTGCTGGTGTTTTCTTTAGCTGAACAGAAACTTTTCAATTTGATATAGTCCTATTTGTTTATTTTTTCTTTTATTTCCTTTGCCCTTGGTGAAGGATCAGTAAACATATTTCTGCATAGGATATAAAAATTTTACTGCCTACATTTTTCTCCAGGACCTTTATGGTGGCACTGCTTACGTTTAAATCCTTTATGCATCTTGAGTTTATTTTGGTGTATGGTGTAAGTTGGTGGCCTAGTTTTATCTTTTTGCATGTTGCTGTCCAGTTCTCCCAACACCATTTGTTGAAGACTCTGTTTTTACTCCATTTTATGTTCCTTCCCCCTTTGTCAAATATTAGTTGACCATAGAGTCCTAGGTTAATTTCTGGGCTCTCTATTTTGTTCTATTGATCTATATGTCTATTCTCATGCTAGTACCAGACTGTTTTGAAGTCAGTAGTATTGTTCAGTGTCCAGTATTATGATGCCTCCTACTTTGTTCTTCTTTCACAAGATTGCTGTGGCTATTCATGGGTGTTTTTGGCTCCATACAAATTTTTGAAGTATTTTTATCTATTTCTGTGAAGTCTGTCATTGTTATTGTAATTGGGATTGCATTGAATCTATAGATTTCTTTGGGTAGTAGGGACATTTTAATGATGCTAATTCTTCCCATCCATGAACATAGTATATGCTTCCGTTTATTTCTATCTTCCTTAATTTTTTTCTTCCTTGTTTTGTAGTTTTCTGAGTATAGAGCTTTTACCTCCTTGGTTAAGTTTATTCCTAGGTACTTTATTTTTCTTGTTGCTATGATTAATGGGATTTATTTTCTTGCTTTTATTTCTGATGTTTCATTATTGGTATACAAAAATGCTTTTGATTTCTGGATATTGACTTTATATCCAGCTGTTTTGCTAAATTTGCTTATTAGGTCAAGTAAGTTTTTGGTGGAGCCTATCAGGTTTTGAATGTACATTATCATATTATCTGCAAATAATGACAGTTTGACCTCCTCCTTTCCAATTTGGATATCTTTGAGTCCTTTTTCTTCTCTGATGGCTATAGCTAGAACTTCCTAGACAATGTTGAACAGAAGTGAGGAAAGTGGACAGCCTTTTCTTGGGCTTGATCTTAGGGGGAAAGTTTTTAGTTTTTGTCTGTTAAGTATGATGTTGGCTTCAGGTTCTCATACGTGGCCTTTATGATGTTGAGGTATTCTCCTTCTATTGCCATTTTGATGAGGGTTTTGATCATAAATGCTTGCTGTACTTTATCAGATGCTTTTTCAGCATCTATTGATATGATCATATGGTTTTTGTTTTTCAGTTTGTTGATGTGGTGTATTACATTTATTGATTTGCAAATGTTATACCATCTTTGCATCCCTGAGATGAATCCCACTTGATCATTGTGTATGACCTTGTAATGTACTGCTGAATTCAGTTGGCCAATATTTTATTGAGAATGTTAGCATCTATTTTGATCAGAGATATTGACCTGTAGCTTTCTTTCTTAGTTGTGTCTTGCCCTTGTTTTGGGTTAGAATAAAATTGGCCTCAGAGAAAGAGTTTGGGAGTCTTCCCTCTTCCTGTATTTTCTGACATATGTTGAGAAGGATTGGACTTAGTTCTTCTTTAAATGTTTGGTAAAATTCCCCTGTGTATCCTTCCAGTCTGGGGCTCTTGTGCTTTGGGAGATTTTGGACTACTTCAATTTCACTAGTTGTTATTGGCCTATTTAGGCTTTCTGCTTCTTCTGGATTCAGTTTTGGTAGATTGCACATTTCCAGAAATGTGTCCATTTCACACTGATTGTCATATTTCTTGTCATATAGTTGTTTGTAATAATTTCTTAAAGTCTTTTGTATTTCTGAAGGATCAGTTGTGATTTCTCCTCTGTAATTTTTTAAAAGATTTTATTTATTATTTTTCACAGAGAGGGGAAATGAGAGAGGAAGAGGAGAGAACAACCATGTATGGTTGCCCTTCACCTGCCTCCAGGTAAGGACCTGTCTGGAGACCTGGCTTGCAACCTAGTTATGTTGCCCTGGCTGGGGTTTGAACCAGCAACCTTTGGGTTTGCAGGCTGGTGCCTTATCCACTGTGCCACCAGCCAGAGGTTCCCCTGTCATTTCTGATTCTGTTTATTTGGGTCCTCTCTCTCTTTTTCTTGATGAGTCTGGATAAAGGCTTGTCAATTTTGTTTATTTTTTTCAAAGAACCAGCTCCTGGACTTGCTGACTCTTCAAATTGTAGTTTGAGTTTCTAAGTTATTTAATTCTGCTCTCATCTCAATAGTTTCCTTCCTTCTACTTGCTATGGGCTTTATTTGTTGTTGCTCCTCTAGTTCTTGCAGTTTTATGATTAGGTTGTCCGTATAAACTTCTTGTGACCTTTTTAGGGATGCCTGTATTGCTATAAATTTCCCTCTGAGGACTGCCTTTGCTATGTCCCATAGGTTTTGGACTGGTGTATATTCATTGTCATTTGTTTCCAGAAACTTTTTGATTTCATCTTTGACCTCATTGTTAACCCATTCATTACTTAAAAGGATGTTATTCGGTATCCATGAGTAAGAGTTTTTTTGATTCCCCCCCACCTTGAGATTTGTTTCTAGTTTCAAGCCATTGTGATCTGAGAAGATACTTGGTATGATTTAAATTTTCCTGTATTTGTAGAGGTTTGTCTTGTGACCTACTATGTGGCCTCCCTTAGAGAATGTTCCATGTGCATTTGAAAAGAATGTCTATTTTGCTTCTTTGGGGTAAAATGTTCTGTGTATATCAGTTAGGTCCATTTCCTCTTGAGTATTGTTCAGTGCCACAACATCTTTGGTGATTTTTTGTTTGGAATATCTGTCCATTGTTGATAGTGGGGTATTAAGATCCCCTACTATTAGTGTGTTGCTGTCTATATCATTCTTGAAATCCTCCAAGATTTTTCTTATATATTTTGGAGCTCCTACATTGGATACATATATGTTTACCAGAGTTATTTCTTGATGGATTGTTCCCTTAAGTATTATGAAATGTCCTTCCCTATCTCTTTTTATGGCTTTCATTGTAAAATCTATTTTGTCTGAAATAAGTATTGCTACTCCAGCCTTTTGTTCATGTCCATTTGCTTGATATATATGTTTTTCCATCCGTTCACTCTCAATCTGTGTCAATCTTTTTGTTCTGAGGTGGGTCTTTTGAAGACAGCATATATGTGGGTCATGTTTTCTTATCCATTTCAGCTACCGTATGTCTTTTGATTGGTGCATTTAATCCATTTACATTTAAGGTTATTATTTATTGATATTTATTTATTGCCATTTTCCCACTTTGTACCTGTGTTCCTCTTTGGCTCTCTGTTTGTTCATTCTTTTTTATAAAGCAGACCCTTTAGCATTCTTGCAATGCTGGTTTGGTAGAGATGTATTCTTTTATTCATTTTTCTGAGTAACACCTTATTTCTCCTTCCATTTTGAATGAGAGCCTTGCTGGGTAGAGTATTCTTGGTTGTAGGCCTTTATTTCCCATTACTTGAAATGCTTTTTGCCATTCCCTTCTGGCTTGAATTGTTTCTGTTGAATAATTATTTGATAGCCTTATTGGAGCCCCCTTATATGTTATTTGTCTTTTCTCTCTTGATGCTTTTAGGATTCTCTCTTTGTATTTGAGATTTGCTATTTTAAGTATAATGTGTCTTGGAGTGGGTTTGTTCAGAACTACCCTCTTTGGGACCCTCTGTACATCCTGAACTTGAGTAATGTTTTCACTCATCATGTTAGGAAAATTTTCTTTCATTACTCTTTTTGAACAGGTTTTCCATTCCTTGTTTCTCTTCTCTTTCTTGTATCCCTATGATTGTGATATTATTGCATTTCATGTTGTCCTGCAGCTCTCTTAAATCCTCTTTTCTTGTTCAACCTCTTTCATTCAGTTGCAGTGTCTTGGCATATTTTTCTATGTTGTCCTCCAGCTCAGTGATCTTATCCTCTGCTTCCTCTAGCCTATTATTGATTGCTTCTACTGTATTCTTCAATTCAGAAATTGTAATCTTCATTTCCTCCTGGCTCTTACTGATAGTTTCTAAGTCCTTATTGATCCTGGTGTAGCTCTCAGTAAGTTTCTTGTAACTTCCCTTCAGTTCTTTGTATTTCCCCTGGAGTTGTTTATTGTTTATTTTAACCTGGCTGAGCTCATTGAGCTTCTCTATCATCATTCTTTTTTTTTTTTTAATTTTATTGTTGTTGTGTTACATCCATCCCCTTTTTGCTCCCCTCTGTCCCCCCACCCACCCACCCATTCCCCCTCTATCATCATTCTTTTGAATTCCATATCTGATCATTTGTTTGCTTCTATTTAATTTAGTAATCTTTTTGGGTATTCTTTCTTTCCTTTTGGTGATGGACTGATTCTTTTTTTGCCCATTTTGGGTGTCTGTTGTGGCTTGTTTTTTTCTTGGATTAATCTGCATTACTTCTGTGCCTTTGTGGAGTACCCTTTTCTGTTAGAAGATTTATGGAGTTCAGTGTTGCAGTTTCCTTGATTTTCTCCACTTTATGCTCTTGGAGTGCTCTTTATGTCATTAACTTGGGCTGTCTGGTTGTATTTTGGATTGGTTGTATATGTTGCTCCTTTCCTTCCAGTTGGCTGATTGAAAGACACTCCTTCTATCATTTCTCATGCACTGTTTTTGAGCTGCTCCTACAATAGAACTACCAGTGCAGGCAAAATAACCAGACCTTCAGTGATATCATTCTCTTTTATTCCCCTTTTTGAATGCCTATGAACATAACTATATGCCCATACCCTCCAAGGTAATCCCCACTCTTAATCACACCCTCAGCTGCAACTGAACCAATCTTAATAGGGGTGTAGATATATTAAGACTGTTGTACCGGGGGAGTTAATGATTAAGTTGACTAAAGTATAGATAATTTTGAAGGGTGCTGAGGAGTAGCAAAGATAGCAGTGATATGAGAGAGGAAACCAACTCATCTATTCTATAGAAATGAGGAGAGGGAGAATCAGAAAGCCTCAAGTACAAGTGAACAGTATAAGCCTATATATGTAGTTGCCGCATCTACCTCCCTCTTCACCCTTAATGATCCCTGATTGGTCCAGGTGGAGCCAGGATCCATGTGCCTTTAGCAGAAAAAAAAAATAAAAAAATAATAAAGAAAGGGTTTAGGTGGCTGTGGAGGGGAGAAATACTTAGATTGAGGACTGGGAATGAGTTGTAGCAGGAAAGTGAGTAGACTAAATCAAGAGTAGGAGGATGGTCTTGGATATTTAGGTAAATTGAGGTAGGGGAGGAGTAAAAATATGTGAGTTGGGATACACTATGGTATAAACAGTATTTGCTTAAAATGTACTAATTGTGAGGGTTGGAAGTAACTTTTGAAAAAGATATGTTAGGGATTAATAGTTCATGTAGCTCTCAGTGTAACTGAGGTGCTTGAGATTAGCAGAGATCCATTTCCAGAGTCTGCCTCTTTTTCTTGGGTAGGTCTTTGCAGTCTACAGTCTAGCTAGCTGTGTGGTCTTGGAGTGCCAGAGCCTATGGCTGTCACAGTCAGAGCTGATTCTGAGTTTCAGAGCCCCTAGGTAGGCTGAGCCTCCAGTAGCCTAGCTGGGTTTCTGTGCTGCTGGTGTTTGGGGTCCTCCCTTCTCTTACTGGTTCTGTGTGAAGACCTGCAGGGTGCTACTGTAGTGTCTATGGCTGTTCCTCCCCCTCCAGCTCCTGGAGGAGGTTCCTGCCCGCAATGGGCATCTGGCTCCAACTTGGGGTGGCCTGCAACCTCACAGGCTCCTGTGATGGCTGGCCCTACCTCCACAGCTCCTGGAAGAGGTAGCCCCTGTCACCTAATAGCACCTGGCTCCCCCAGGTCTAAGGCTAACCCTCCAAGCAGTTCAGCTCTTGGAGGAGTTTTTCACCACCTCCTCTGATGCGTGCCTGGCTCCCCAGAGGGTTTGCAGTGCAGCCTGCTGGCTAACGCTACTCCTCCCCCTCCAGCTCCTAGAGGAAGCTTTTGATGCTTGCAATGGGCATGCCATTTGCACCAGCTGCAAGTTCCTGCCACACAGTTTGGAGTTTCCGTGGGAGCCTGTGCCAGTGTGGGTGCACAGGGCTGGGCCCTCCTCCTTGTTGGGGCTATAAGCCGCCCTCTCCCCGATGGCACATCAGCAGGACTTCAAGTCTTTGTGGGAGCCTGCTGCCAGTGGGGGTGCAAGGGACTGGGCCCTCCCCCTTGCCAGGGCTCCGATCCGCCCTGTCCCTGGTGGTGCAGTGGCAAGACTTCAAGTCTTTGTGGGAGCCTGCTGCTGGTGGAGGTGCATAGGGTTGGTCCTCCCCCTTCTCAGGGTCTCCAAGCCGCCCTTTCCTCATGGCACAGTGGCACAGTTTTTGGCCCTGACCCACTCTGGCCATTGTACTTCCCTGCTCACCCATTCCTGCTCTCAGTAAGTCTCTTCTCCTCTGTCTCTAGCCCAGTGAGGAGCTTCCTTTCAGTCTCCAGAGTGAGGCTCTCACATAGTCCCTCCCTTGCAGGAGCTCAATTCCTCATTCCCTCTGGCATTTGCACTCACTGTCCTCACTTCACTGCTCAGATTTCTAGTTACCAAGGAGCCTGGAGCTATCTTCAGTTAGAGGCACCCCTCTGAGTAGAGCTGCCACTGCCCAGAGCTGACCTCAGGCCACCGACCAGTTTACAACTGTCTCACCTGCTCTCCTGTAGGTCTCTGAAGCCTCTGGGCTGTGCTCTCCTGAGTCCAGATGCTGACTGCCCCAATTCTTAGGGACCTGCGGATGTCTTGTGCTCCCTATCCTATCCTCAAGCTGCTCTGGCACTCAAGAACACCATCAGCACTGCTCTCTACTCTGTCGCCATTTTTCCTCTCTTAATTGATAAATGTTTAATATCTTATTTACTAAGATTTTCATCCAGCATTAGCAAGAAACCTTATTCGTGATGACATGTTACATGTTCCCCATTCAGATTTCTTTGACTTGTCAGTAGTTTCCCTGACTCTTGGAATAAGGTCATAGTAAAATCTCCAATTCAGAAATGAAGGGACTGAGGCCAAGGATTGATGGTTGGAAGGTAGAAAAATGAGAGAAATTTGCTTTAGATAACATGGCAGAATACTCTGTATAATATCTTTAACATCCAGCATTAAGGTTCTTATTTTTAGAATTAAGATGAACATCATATTTTTTTTAAATATAGATTTTTTTTGACATTTTGGGCTCCATCTAAAAAGCTTAAAGCCTTTTAATTATTCTCTGATGAAAATGTAATATAAACCTGAGCTTGCATTTTGAAAATATGTACTATGCAATTATTTTGTTAGGTGATTTAGAGGAGATTAAAAAATTCTTTCAGAGAACATTTCAGAGGATGCAGAGTTGGGGAGTAGACACATATGCCCAACTCTAGAATTTGCTCATGTCTAGGCAGAGTAACAGGTGTCCTTCTGAGTAATATTCTGATGAATCGCAGAATAAGAAACATAAATTTTGGATTGATTACCTCTTCCTTGGCCCCTAGGTTTAAGGCTCAAAAGGGTGCATTACAGTGAAGGCCCTGAGGAAGGTAGTTGATAGTCTGAAGTAGGAAATAATGGATATAACCAGGTTTCATGACTGGGTACGGGGAAGAGATACCAGCTTTGGAGGAAGTATCAGATTGCATTCTTAAACCTCTTATTTTCCCTGAGAGAGTTGATCTATACGTCTATAGGAGGGTGAGTTGTGTATAAAATTGAGAAAGTAAACTTAATTTTAAAAAGCTGTGATAAGTCCTGGCTGGTGGCACAGTGGATAAAGCACTGGCCATGTGAACCCAAAGGTTGCTGGTTTGATTCCCAGCCAGGGCACATAACCAGGTTGCAAGCCAGGTCTGTACCTGGAGGCAGGTGGCATACATTGATCTCTCTTTCCCTCTCTGCCTCTCTCCTTTCCCCTCTCTCTAAAAATACTTTTAAAATCTTTAAAAAATATCTATTAAAAAAGCTGGAATAGTAATATGAACACATTCAATGTGTGTATTTGTGTGTCCATGTACGTGTACTGGTGGGCACAGAGCAGAGCAGTGAAGATGATGACAAGCCCTAGTTCAATTCCTAATAATTAAAGTCCCACAAAACCAGAAAGATGTAGCAACAGCAGATACAATAGGGAAATTGTAATGACCAACAAGTAGTAATAACGCTATACTGATTCATCTGAGAGAAAAGGGGACTTGGGGAGAAGATAATTTTCAATCCAAGCAACTCTTCTGGTCAAGTGCTGCAACCCGGTAAGTATTCTGATTATCATTGTTACTCTAATGTATGTATCAGTCCTCCCAAGATTCATGTGCTATGAGCTGGAGAAACAAGGGTTACTAAGGAGAACATTCCCAAAATGATTGAGGATTAATGATAGAGATAGAATCAAACCTAGCAAGTGTGTATGGGGAGACATAATGCATATTATATCCTTGATGGGAGTAAACACAAATTTTAATTTTTTTTAAACCATAAAAAAGTTAAAAAAACGTAAGGCTCATCAATTCAATGAGCAACAATCAAGCATTTACAATCTATTGGGTACTATGCAAGATTGTACAAATATCATGGCAAGTAAAGAATATCCTTGACATATGTAAATAACTATAATGCTGTGTGTGTGTATAACTAGAGCTATAACAGAGGAGAAAATGAAATGCTTTGGATAAAAGCAAGAAATTTAGTTATAAAAAAGTGTCAGGGAGACATATTGAAAACAGGAGTAGATGTGGGATTAGCAGTTATTAGTTTGAGATGTTAGTCTTGATTGTACTCTTTCAAAATTATAAAACTATATCAAGGGAAGTAATTTACCTAAATAGCAAGTTAATGTTATTGTTAGAATAGAGATTACCTCTGTTACCCTTAGATTATGCTGCTTCTTTTCCAACTTATTTCAGGGCAGTGGATGATGGGGACACTTTTACAGAAATACTTTACAAAGAAAAGGAGAGAGACTAGCAGTCATGTGTTATTTGGTCTCCAAGGTTACAGGGCCTGCATTTTGAGAAGATGACAGCATGTCCTTAAAAGCTATACCCTGCCTATTATTAAATATTAAAGACCCTTTCTCTTTAGCAGTCTTGTGGTTCTTAACACAGTAAGAATTCTCAGCTAAGGTGGTTTCAAGGGGGGATAACTATGCACAAATGCTTTATTGTAAAATTCAAACTAAAATTACTTTTGTCATATAGAACATAATTATCTTCTTAATGAATGCATACTAGAACACTAACAGCAGTACTGCTATAACAGGCTGTGGCCATTTGGAATCAACCAAGCAGTTAGTGACCAATCACATCTCTCTCTTCTTCCACACCACCCCCACCCCCACCCCACTGCAGTACAATAATGGGTCTGTTTCCATACCTTGAAAATGTGTCTCTAAGGATATTGTATTGATATCAGGCAAGTAAAACAATAAACTTATTTTGGGAATCTGCCCTACTTCTGAAGGGGAAGAAAAACAGGCACTAAATCAATACCCAGACTTTTTAAGTCATATTTATATTTTTTTAAAGAAAAGTTTCAACCACAGTGTGGAATGTGATATTTCTAAGGTACATTCCCCAAATCCACCCCCACTTTTTGCACCTAAAAGGGATTTCATAATGGATAAAAATCAGGGAGTCAGGGTTCATTTTACTTACACTGAAGTAAAATGAACCGTACTCAAGATGAACAGTACTGACTATAATGCTTTGGTGTACCTGCAGGCCAGTAGGACCAAAGGTCTCCTTCCATCCATTGAAAGATAACAAGAATCTATTAGCATTTATTTTATTCTATATAGTTTGCTAAGATTTTTGTTCATTTTATTTTTTAACCAGGATAGAGGTACAATTATTGCTCTTATGTTTCTGTAGATGAAGGAATGAATCTAGACAGGCCAAATAACTTGTCCATGGTATTATAACCCATAAAAGTTAAAGCTGACTCATAAGCCACAAATTTGATACATATGTGTTAAAGACAAATAAATGTCTTCCAATTAAAAAATGTCTTTTAGCCCTTTTCATCTAGTTTGGGACTTTTTAGGTCTAACCTATAAAAGCCCTGTTACTGCCATAGAAACACTAACATTTAAGAATAGAAACATCACATTTTCACCTTTTGGAAAGTTCAGGATTTACCTTGAATTGAAGAAAAATTTTAAAAATTCTTTAAAAGAATATTGCACAGACCAACAATATCAGTACAGTCAATCAATGAATAAAACACCTGCAGGACATTCTCAAATACCTTCTTTACCACTTCAATCTTTATTCGACTTCTCAAATTCTTGTTTGTATATATTAAAGTAAAATTAAAACTTTCCTTAAAATCTTCAATTTTCCCATTTTTTTCATCCAAAGATTTATTTTCCAGCTTGTTTACTTATCTTAAAAATGTATTTCTTTAATAAATATGTAAAAAAAGAAACCCTAAGCAATGTAAATAACACTTGTAACATATCAACCTAAAATACTCCTTTAAAATTTTCTTTAAAACAAATTTAGAAATTCAGATATTGGTTTCTAATACTATTCTTCAATGAAAGAAACCAAGATTCCTTGGGTAAATTAAAAATTCTAGGACTGGGGCAGGAAATACATAAACTAATCACAGTGATGGGGTACATCAAAGGTACACAGTAATCTGTCAAAAAGAGCTCCCAAATGACTAATGCTGGAACAAATTGAACAATAAAATAAGTATTACATTATAACCCAAATTATAAAATAAATATCCATGAGTCCATAATGATATATGTCAACCAATGGTCGTTGGTGCCAATTCAATGCTAACAGGAATACCTAATTTGGGATGTGGTGAAGATGGAAACTTTTTTCAGTGCAAACCACTCAATTGTGATAAAGCATGGCTGTGGAAAGAGCAGGGCTGAGGATCAACTCAATAGTATTAAAGCTCAGTTATAAAGTACAACTATAGAGCAGTGTTGCCAGGGGGTGGCTCTGGGGAGAGGTCCCACTTCAGCTAGACAGCTCTGCTCTGCTCTGCTTTTTAGTCTACTCAGGTCTGCTCCCCTCCACCCTGCACTGGTGTTCTCTGCTCTGCCCCATGAGCAAGTATGCTATGCTCTGTTCTTTGATGTTACAGCTCCAGCCTCAACCAGAGGAAAATGCAGTCTTCAGTCTTTGATGGAAAGGGAAAGTATGCTCCCAGAGCCAGAGGGAGTTGACTTACCAGTGTATATAGACATATATCCCTTCCCCTGGTCCCTGACTTTTCTGTCCTCATGCAAATGAGGACTATAAATCCTCATGGTTTGATGTCCAAAAGGCACTTTCCTGATTTGTCACAATGGAGCTGCTCTGATTGGTTAGTAAACATGTTGATGAGGATCTAGCTGTGCATAATTAGGGGAAATCTCAGCTCTACTGGTTGAAATAGAATTTCAGGAACTGTCTATAAGGGCTGGCTCAGATGGCAGAAACAGTACAGGAAAGCAGGGGAGTGCAGAGGGTAGGCACCTAGTGCAGCCTTCTCCCTGAAATGTGGTTTGCTTGGAAAAACCTTGTATGGAAATGGCTTCTGACTTTTTTCCTTTAATTATAGCTTCCATGAGCCTTCATAGTAGGTATACCCTTTCTCAGGGTCCACATATATGAGAGGGGACCCCCCAAGACTGGAATTATCTTCTGGGCAGTGGGCCACTGGTAGTACATGCTTCTCCTGTTATGTAAGTGTTCTAGAAACCCATCTGTATCGTATACCAGCTGGCATTGTTGTGAATGGCTGCTTTCAACTTCAGTGAATTTTTTTGAAGACTCTTTCATCATGTTTGCCAATTTCATGATGGCTGATTTATAAGCGCACCTACCCACACTGTGCTGAGTGTTCACTTTTTGACCAAAAATGATATGACCCCAAATCACACCCTTTCTATTCATCCAATCTCACTCAGAGAGCCTTTTTTGTTTATTTGTTTCCTTGGATGAAAAATGTCATGAAAGGGAAGTGTTTTCCTAATATGGAAGAGATAGAAGACATCAAAATCAAAGAGTTCTCCTATCTTATGCAACAGTATGTTTGGAACTGGAGAGTATTATGCTTAGTGAAATAAGCCAGGCAGCAAAAGATAAGTATCATATGATCTCACCTAACACAGGAGACTAATGAACAAATAAACAGACAAGCAGAGAGAAACCAGAGACATAGGTTGGGGGTGCAGAATGACTGTGACCAGAGGGAAGGGGGCAGGGGGAGAGAGGGGAGGAAGAGAGCAGGGAGAGAAAGGGGTAGGGTTTAGATGAGGAGCTAATGTGAAAGATATGTAGACATGAACAAAAAGATGGGAATTGACCAGGGGAGAGGGGAAGGGAGGATAGGGGAGAGCAGTGGGGAGAAAAATAAAACAACTGTAATAAATACAATAATAATTAATTAATTAATTAAAGATTTCAAAACTTTTCTTGAGCAGTGAGGAAAATGTCCCAATAGGTGTATTGCATCAAACTGAGAGTACTTTGAAGGTGACTGAAGTTTAACCATGTAAGAATAAATACACAACTTTTTATAAGTAAATTCCATTTGGAGGGTTTTCCTTAGTATGATTGAATAAATGAATAACCCAACAAATAACTAAATAAAGAGGGAAGGTAGAGAAATACCTTTTGTAAAAGAGTTCCAAATAACATGCAGCTACTTCACCTCAAGGACACAGAGCATAACTCTTCACTCATTAAATGCAGCCTACATCTAGTGACTTGATTCCAAAGAGTACAGCATATAAAAGGAGGGGAAAAAACAGTAGGTTTACAGTGAAGAAACTTAAGTTTTAGCCAGATGATCAAGGTTAACATCAACAGTGATTAGTTATGTTAATAGTTGTATACTTGGTATGATATGATGAGAATGGCAAATTACCTCTGTGATCTTTCTCCTAAAAACATATAACCTCAGTCCAATCATGAGAAAAACATCAGAAAGATCTCAATGAAGGGCATTTTACAAAATACTTTGCCAGTACTCCTCACAACATCAAAGTCTTTAAAAAACAAAGGAAGTCTGAGAAACTATTACAGCCAAGAGGAGTCTTAAGGGGGCATGATGACTCCATGTCATATGGCATCTTAGATGGGATCTTGACACAGAAAAGGGACATTAGGTAAAAACAAAGGAAAAATAAATTAAGTATGGACTTTAGTAAATATTATATTGATATTGATTCCTTGATCATGACAAATGTGCCATGGTAATGTAATATAAGGAAAAAGTGTGGGATATATAAGAATGCTGTGCACCATCTTTGCCATTTTCTATAAATCTAAAAGCATTTCAAAATAAAATGAACAAAAACTAATTCAAATTATGCAGTGTCAGTTTCCTGGGACTAAGAAGATAGAAACTGAATATAGGTGCTTCTTGAGTTCCATGCCTCAATTACCCAGTCTGTGATGTTTTTGTTGTACCAGCCCAAATGGCTATTACCACCTCAGAATCAAGCAGCAACACTAACTCAAATATCACTTTAGAGGACCTCTTTTAAAAAGTGATATCATAGCAAGTTCATTCACTAGACTTTACCTCTGGCAAAATTAATTTAATTATTTTAATTGGTACTGTATTTTTAATGTCTATCTGCTCTATCCAGTAAATATAAACTATCAAATTCAGTAAACTTCCATTGCTTTTCCCCTAGGCTTTCCATTTTAATACTCTTTCATCTGGGACAACACTGAATATAAAGTAGGTAGACCTTAATGTAGGAAAGATTATCTGGGATAGCTTAAGAAAAATTTGTACCCTAAATAAATTTTGCTCTGTTACCTCTCATATACCCCTTTAGATTATCTGATTGGAGTCAGAAACTTAGTTCTATTGTGATTTCCCAACAAGTATGCCCTGTTGGTCTAGTTCTAAAATAGGGCCTAGTGATGTTGTTCCACCTCTCTCCTTTTCCTTTTAAGAATTCTTCTTTATTCAGTGATTTGATTTTTGTCACCTGTCAAGAAGAAAGAAATATATATTCTTACTTACATGAGAGTATGTCTTATAAAAACTAATGTTATTCTCCTTGAAATTATGGCACATTAAAAGGATTCCCTGTAATGGTACATATGGTAAACAGTGATATAAGTTTGAGAATAAAATCAATTCTGTTAATAATCCAGGACAATAGGCATAATGTGAGATTGTCTTGGTTAAGCCTGAAAGCACAGTCTCCACAAACTTGGGAAATATAACAAAGACTTTCGTGCCAAAAATTGATATATATATATATATCATATATATGTATATATGATATATATATATAGATATGATTGATATAGA
>PVIW01016680.1:0-15981 GCA_004026585.1 Noctilio leporinus | reverse complement strand
GCCTTCAGTGGTCAGGGGGAACGGGGTTGGGGGGAGGGGGGAGGTAGAGGCAAAGAAGGGGAGCAGCTTAGACAAGAACCTAGTATAAAGGAACCATGGACATGGACAACAGGTGGGATTGACTTTGGGGGGAATGGGTGGGTGGGGAGGGGGACAGAGGGGAGCAAAAAGGGGATGGATGTAATACAACAACAATAAAGTTTAAAATAAATAAATAAATAAATAAATAAATAAGAAATATTTCTGTTACATCAGAACTACTTCCATCAAATGAGGAGGCAGAGACTTTGGCTTCCATTTCATTTCATGAATAGATAATTTAGGAACTGAACAAATCATTTCTTCCTTGAGAGTACATAAAGCTTAAGTGCTCTCAGAGCTGGACAATATTAAAATTCTGCCCTTTATGGAAATATAAAATGTAAACTATTTCAACAAAGCACTTTGAAACATGATATCAACTGATCTATTTTCCAAAAGAATATTTCCAATGTATAAGTGTGAGTGGGGTAAGTGTAAAAATAAAGACATTTATCATCTAAATGAAAGGACACTTGAGTACCATCCATTGGGCAATTTTTTTAAAACACTGAGATTTTTGCTTTTTTCATTTTCTATATTTTATGCTAATAAATTAATACATATTTGTTAAAGAGCATTTTAAAATAAAATTTAAAGAACATAATGGAAATTATAAAAAAATATAGTTGTCATTTTCACCTAAGGTTTTGTTTCTCAATTAAAAACTCTTCATCAAAATACATTTTAATGGCTACATAATCATTGATGGGTAATTACCAATGGGAAAGGGGGTTGGGGATAAATTGAAGAAAGTAAAGGGAAAACAAATGGAGATAGAAGGAGACTTGACTTTGTGTGGTGAACACACAACATAAAATATAGATGATGCATTACAGAATTGTACTCTTGAAACCTATATAATTTTATTAACCAATGTCTGTCATCCCAATAAGTCCAATAAAATTGCTTTAAAAAAAAAAAAAAAGGAAGAATAAAAACATGACTAAAGCAGTTAAAACTAGTATGTTTTTGTTTCACCTGGTCTATCTTCCTTCAGGCCTGTACACTGAATTTGCCCTGAACTTCCCTTCTGGTGGCAAGGAATTACATGAAGGTAGAGAAGTAGCCAGAGCCATTGCAGTGTTCACCCAAACTACCAAAGATTATGTGGCCATTGAAAAACTTTTAATTCTAGAGATTAACTCTGTCCTAAGCATTTGAGCAACTATAACCCACACATATAATTAACTTCCATTTCGAGCTTTTTCTTGACATTTAATATAGAGAGAAGTGTAATTATAGTGTAGAGCTTAATAAATTGTCATAAACTGACCATATCTACATACCTCCTATCTAGGTCAACAATAAATATCATTAGCATCTCAGAAAACTCTTTATACCCACTGGCATTTACTATAGTCCCCCAGGCAAACAAAGGTAACTACCTTCCTAACTTTGAATACTATAGGTTTTGATCTGCTTCTAAATGTAAAAATTAATAGAAACCTAAGGCATATATTAGTTTCCTTTTGTTTCTCTCAACATTAATTTTGGAATACACACACACACACACAGAGTTACAGTCACCTGATTCCCTATCATCTCTCCATCAGTATCCAATTTTCATAGAATATTTCAAAGTACCTATGAAATATACAAAAAATGTTATCTATAAAGAAAGAATGGAGCTCAAAATTGTCATGGCAACAGATTTTTGTGGGTGAATATCAGAAAGCAAAAGTAGATACATCACTTGAGTAAAGACTACAGAGAGAATACTGATATCTCAAGCTCAGAAAACTCTATGTAGGAATTACTTAGAAATGGGAGAAAATATCATTGAGAGAGCTGAAATTTTCATTTTTTCTTTGAGTATACCTCATATTACATTATAATGAAAGAATTATGTAATGAGTTAACCTATTAAGATGTAATATCTCTGATAAAGTTTTCCATTTTTATTTGGAGCTCCCTGCACATTTAATATTTTAATTAATAAATGAAAGAGATTTTAATCTAGCTAGATATAGTAAAAAACTAAATGAAAGATAAATGACTTAAATACCAAATTTTAATTTTGTAAAACTTCATTTACTTTTTAAAGAGGGGGGAAGGGAGAGAGAAAGAGACAGAGAGAAATATCAACTGGTTGCCTCTCCCATGCACCCTGACTAGGGGGACCAAGCCAGGAAGGAAACCCAGGCATGCGCCCTGATAGTGATAGTGAGTCAAATTAGTGGCTTTTTGTCCTACAGGGTGATATCCCACCAACCGAGACACACCAGTTAGAGTTTAACTTAATTATTTCAAAAATTAAAGCTATCAGATTAATTTCTAAACTAACAATGCAAATTTTCCTGCATGAAAGATAGAAATATTCAGGAACTTGAAAGGCATTTAGAAAGAGAAATATAAAAGCAAAGATGGTTAGTATTCAGATTGGCCTTTTTAGGTTTTCCTGGTTTATCACTGGTGATTAGTTCTGTTGTTATGGCCTCATTCAGGACATACAGGACTTAACTAGATGGCCGAAACAATAGGCACTTCTCTTGCTTCTGGAGAGGCATTAATAGTACAACCTCGGTAGTCAGCATAATGGAGCGTACAGTAGCAGAAGGGTTTTACCCTAGTTATGCCTTGTTGATAAATAGCCTAGGGAATTCATGGTTCCCATGAGCAGGAGAAATAATCTTCTCTTATCTAGGACCATGTAATGAAGCTCAGAGTATTATTTTATGGTTGGCTGCGCACTTACTTCTTTTAAGTGTTAAATTATACTTTCAAAGACACTTTCGAAATTTGAAAATCATCACAGTTTCTAAATAAAACTATTTAAAATTGTACCTCCTTTTGTGTCACTTGAACATTCCATATCTTCTTTTCCTTGCCTTTGGAAAATGTATTATATATTTCTCAGTGACAAACAAGGGAAATATATTAATAGTGTTAAAAAAATTCCATTGTGAAAAAATTAGGTGTGTCAGCACTAGAGAGGTAATCACTTCTTGTTGGG
The DNA here is from genome assembly GCA_004026585.1 of Noctilio leporinus. Classification (NCBI taxonomy): domain Eukaryota; kingdom Metazoa; phylum Chordata; class Mammalia; order Chiroptera; family Noctilionidae; genus Noctilio; species Noctilio leporinus. The sequence goes on along the minus strand of PVIW01016680.1, from coordinate 12,947 downwards.
AATGAAAACTTATTTTATGGTATTTTATTATTTTTAAAAGATTTTATTCATTGTTTTCAGAGAGAAGGGCAGGGAGGGAGGAAGAAAGAGAGAGAGAGACATCAATGTATGGTTGCCTTTCACCTGCCTCCAGCTATGGACCTGACTGGAGGCCTGGCTTGCAACCCGGTTATGTGCCCTGGCTGGGAATCGAGCTTGTAATATTTGGGTTCGCAGGCCAGCACCTAATCCACTGAGCCACCAGCCAGAGCTCTGAAAACTTATTTTATAGTGTTAAGTCAGAAATAGTATATGGCTTGGCTTCATATTTTTTGTAGCCTGCAGTACAATGTTTAATGTGAAATCTCATGAAGTCATATCTCCAGTCTCCCCACTCCCTCCCTCCTTCCCCCTCAACCCACTCCCCACTCCATTCTCTCCTTCCCATCCTCCCTTCATCCCTTCTTTTCTTAAGCATTAAAAAGATTTAATTTTTCCAAATTAAACATTTTCCTGGTCAGATACTAGGAAAGAATAAGAAGGGCTGATCACACCTCAAAATCCATTTTCTTTTTGTGTTTCACAAAATTTACAGAAAAGGTACACATAGACCAAGAATTATAATGTGGGTTATGAACTAAAATATACATCAGAGAAATTCATCCATGTGCAATTAGCCATTGTTGCATATTTTCAATAAGAAACAAGTTCCTCAGGAGGAGAGGCCTGCATGGCCCCAGCATTTCTTCAAAATTGTTATAGCCAAGAAAAAATGATAACATTAGAAAATTATGCTGCACATCTGCAAATCCGTGATTTCTAGCTGGTACGCCATAGTACACTGTGCCACAAGCTTTTTTTAACATGGAATACCTGACTAGTCAGGGGCACTGATCTCTTTCCCCTTAGATTGCCAAATAACATAACATATGATCTGGTTTGGGATATAAACTTTTGTGTGAATTCCCCACTGCTTAAAACACTGAGTGGGTCTTGTCAGCTGACCTTTTAATCTAAAGCAGTGGTTTATTTTCAGCCTTTTAAAAACTCAAAGGCATATATATATATCAAGTGCCTATACATATATATATATATATATATATATATATATATATATATATATGTGTGTGTGTGTGTGTGTGTATGTGTATGTGTATATATATATGTGTGTGTGTGTGTGTGTATGTAAGTATGTGTATGTGTATATATATGTGTGTGTGTGTGTGTGTGTGTGTGTGTATATATATGGGGGGGGGGGGCGTGTTCTGTTATCCTGATAAAAAGAGAAACAAATAAAGTAAGTTCCGAGGTCATATGTTTGGGTTCCCTTTCCAGACTATGAGAAAGAGAGGAAGTATTCCAGCAGAGCCCATAAATCTGACTGAGTCAAAAAGACGTAAACTTTATTTTGATTGGACAAATCAGCTTGCTATTTACAAAAAAAGAGTTTCACAGAGGAGGGATCAATGAACAGAAATATGTTCATACAATTGCATATAGATCTTATTGCATCTTCAGTGGAATACCGATCTGCATATTTAAAATATGAAAGTCAAGTTTTCAGAAATCACATGGAGTTGGGAGTCATGTAAAATCTCAAACTATAGTAGAGGGATCCTATTGAATTCCCAGTTGCTACCTTAATGGATAAGCCAGAAGGGGCATACCTTAGGGCTGAGGCTACACCAGTCCTAGATTAAAGGTGACTTTATATGTGCCCTATTAAATCATAATAAACTTCAAACAGTAAACTGATACATAAGAAACTCACCTGCCTGCCAGAATAAAAAGTAAGACTATTTAATAGAGTAAAAAAAATCAATATTCAACAATGTAAACTTTAAAAATCCAGCATCTAGTGAAATGTTATCATATTTTCAAAGATATACAACTATTTATTTCATAACTAAGAAAAATAAACCAACAGAAGCAAATTAAAACATGGTACAGATAACAGAATTAGCATATGAGGATATAAACAAAAATAATACATACACAAATGTAAAAGAAAGCATAAACATAATTAGGAGAGAAAAGACAAAATTTATACAAATCTAACATGTAGAGATAAAATTATAATGTCTGAAGTAAAAATTTTAATAAATTGCATCAATAGGAAATCAAATACAATAAAGCATAAGCTCAACAAATTCAGACAATGCAATGAAAACTACTAAAGATCAAGTACATCCAGAAAAATAACAACTACAAAAAACAGCATTTTTAATGTGTGGAAAATATTAAGGAACCTAATATGCTATGACCACTGTTCCAGATATAGGGCAGACAAAAATATTTTAAATTACAATAACTTTTATTAGATGAAAGGCACTGACTTATAGACAATAATTTTAAAAACTACAATCAGTTTAAACTCAGGAATAACAAGACATTGCATGATTCAGTTCTCGACTCCAACTGCTAATAAGAAAAGCAGCCAGAGTAAAATGGTTTAGTGCATAGACAGGAACAGGTTAAAGAGTTACTGCAGAATTTTTGTCAGAATGTACTTAAGCCCAATGATAACATCATGCCAAAACAACTAAAAAACTGTCAACATGGAGCTCTACATTCCAAAAACTGTCTTTTAGAGACACAGGCAAGCAACCGACTTCTAATTTCTGCTTGAGGTACATAAAATTGGAAAGAGTATTATTTCCACTGTTACAGAAATGAACAAAATAGCTGGACAAAGTGTAAGATTTATCACTTTCCTTGAGTCCCTCAGTGACCTGAATTTGCAGGGCTAAAAGGAACATGAGACGTATGCAAACTGAAATCCAGAACCCAGCGCAAACCTTGAAGGAGAGAAAGGACATGACTGTTTGGGCAGAAGCAGCTTGACACTGATAAGAACTGCTAATGAGCTGAAAATTGTTAAAAGAACTGGTCTAGCATAGAGGTTGTAAATGCGCCACTTGCACGCTCTTCTCCGTGAACTTCACTGGGAGCTCAGGAAAAAAACTGATGAAAAACTTGAGAAGGCCTGCCTGCAGCACAGGCCCGAAGAAGAACGACCCCCGCTGCAGCAGGAAACATAGGAAATAATTCCTTACCTACTGATACATTACCAAGAAAGTAAAGCCTAAAATTCGATGGGAAAGGCCAAAAAAAAAAAAAGGAAGAAGAAGAAGAAAAAAAAAATCGTCACCCTATGATAGTGGCAGGGAACTGACCCAGAATTCCTGCCTCTGGGGAAAGGGCAGGACTGCCTGCTGCACCCGAAGGAGGAGCCGCAGAAGAGCAGGGCCAGGGAAAGGGCACACTCTGAGGACTCGGGAAAGGAATGGCTGCCTGACACTGAGGCTTAATGAGAGTGAAATATCCCTGGAGAGGGAGCCTCCCTGGATACAGGAGAAAGGGGAGACCTAGAGCTGAATGCGGAACAGTAGTGAAAGAAAAACTCTGACACATAAATCCTCACTCTAGACGCAAGTTACCGCTAACACAACGTGAAGCCCGTGGGCATGGGGCTAACTGCAGTAATGACAACATCTGAACAACCACCTTTATTCCTGAATAAATCGATCTAAAACCTGACATGAAAAGTGGAGCAGAAGGAACAGATGAATATATAAAGTTATGTTCATTTCAAAGCACACATATTATTTTTTCAGTTTTTATTATCCTACATAATCTTTCCTTTTAAACAAATTATAATGTGCACAAAAGATCAAGGAATGAAACATGTCAAAGGATACAATAATCAGAAGGCACAGCCGCAGATATAACAGGAAATTTAAAAGAGCTATGATTAATATGTTAAAGCTCTAGTAGAAAAGGTGGCCAACATGCAAGATAAGATAAGCAATTTCAGCCTAGAAATGGAAACTATAATGTAAACTCTAAGTAGAGAGAGAGGATAGGAAGGGATTTTTGCTTCATGTTTATATGGAATGTACTAAGATATTAAAAAATAAAAATAAACTTTAGAAAAGAAATATTTCTTATATTTCCCAAATTGAATATAAGGAAAAAAAAGGGATTACAAATAAAGGAATGAGAATTCAAGAGCTGTGAAACAATATCAAACATTCTAATATACATTAAGGAAATCATGGTAATGAATTTTTCAAAATTAATGAAATCACCAAACCACAGAATAAAGAACTCAGAGAATGTCCAGCATGATACACACACACACACACACACACACACATATTCTCCTAAGTGTATCAGGCTCATACTTGGCAAACAAAAGACAAGGAGAAAACCCTGAAGAGAGACATTCATTTTATATAAAGAAGAAAATAATCACAGCCTACTTCTTGTCAGAAATCACCCACAATGAAAGAAAATGGACTGACAACTTTCAAGTGCTGACATAAAATATCTGTCAACAAAGAATTCTAAACTCAGTGAACACATCTTTAAAAAATTAAGAAAAATAATTATTTTGTTATAGAAGAAAAAGTACAGAAAGTATTACCAGCTAAACTACACTATAAGAAAGAATAATTGTAATTTTTCAGACAGAATAAATATAATATCAAGCAGAATATTGTAATTTTATGAAATTTGAAGGACACTAGAAACAAACTTCAGTTCTCTAATTTTTAATTGCTTCAAAATATAACAATGTATTTATACTCAAAACAGTAGTATCATGCTTTAAAAGCATAGGTAAAAACTCCAAATGTATATAGCAAAAAATTTGAGGATAAGCTTGGTAAGTTCTTTATAATGTAATAAGTCAAATATCATAATATTGTTTGAATGTAAATGTTGATTAATTAAAATGATAGTGAGCCATGGAGAAGCCACTATTTTAATGTAAAAATAATAAATTAATTGTGAACATAACAATGATATCTATAATAAATCCAATTTTAAATATAAGTACAGGTAACCCCCATATAACACGGACAGCACTTCTATAACACGGTTTTGATGTAACATGGTTCGAGAATTGGGGAAAACCCTGTACAACATGGCATCCTAGAACACAGTTTCACTCTAACAGTTTGAAAACTAGAGAAGTCTCCAAACAACACAGAATGTAATGAGCTTTTAAGACCAAAAGAGATCTCATTTGAAATTAATAAAATTTATAAAGATCTCTCAGCTAAAAGCAAGCAATCTAAAATAACAGGGATTTTTGCAAAAAGTACAGAATAGAAGTCAAGATAATACTAAAGAAATTTCAGAGGATGAAGATACCTTGTCAAAAAGAAAATGCCCTAAGTTAATGGTACTTAGGAGTGATGACAAAGAAAACAGTATTTACTACATATTAATATGTTATACTTTTGGTGAAAATTGCTTTAATAAAGATATTTCTCTTAATTATAAAAATATAATAGTATATATATTTTTATCTTTGGAACTTAACCCCATTTTTTGTACTAGTTCTTTGTTTTGTATAACATGGATTAGCTTAACATAGCATTTTTTAGGAACCTAACAATCATGTTATATGGGAGTTACCTGTACATGGGATAACAGGAAACTGGAGAAAGCTATTGTGTCTTTCTCTAACTAGCTTATTTCACTTAGCATAATGTTCTCCAGGTCCATCCATGATATTGGAAAGCATAATAGATTCTATTGTGCAAAAGTACCAGTTATTTTGCCCACTTATCTACTGATGGACACTTGGGTTACTTCCGAATCTTGGCTATTATAAATAACACTCCAGTGAACATAGAAGTGCTTATATTCTCTTGAGTTAATGTTTTGGGTTTCTTCAGGTAAATTCCCAAAAATGGAATCACTGGGTAATAAGACAGTTCCCTAAATTGACTTTTATATACTAGGCCACTGAGGAACAGCTAATGATACATTTTTGTCAAGTGTACCTGGAATGTTCAACAAAATAGAACATGTTCTGGGACATAAAACAAATCTAACAAGTTTAAAATAATATGGCATCCAAAAAATATTTCTGTGACCATAGGGAATAAACCAGCCATTGACAACAGGAAGATACATGGAAAATACCCAAATATTTGGACATTAAACAACAGTCTCCTAAATAACATGTGTCAAAAAGAAAGTCTGAAAACAAAATACGTGAAACTGAATTAGAATAAAAATATAGTTTCACATTTGTGAGATATAACTAAAGTGGTTGTCAGCGCTCTGAGCATTTGTTAACCTGTTAAAGGATATCAACAAAATATCTATAAACAACTTCATACTTAACGATGAATGAGTCCACATCAAGGCAGGGGTGAACTTTCACCATTGCCATTTAACACAGTACTCGTACACTGGATATCCTAGCCAGTTTATCAGGCTAGATATAGATAGATAGATGATAGATAAACAAAAGAAACACATACTGAAAAGAAAGAAATATAACCATCTCTATTCAAAGATGATATACCTGTACACATAGAAGATCTCGAAGAAATCTAGGAAAAGTTCCTAATATTATGTATTAGGAAATGAATACATAATAAGTTTAGCAAGATTAAAGAATACAAAGTCAATGCAAAGTCAGTATTAAAGGACATAAAATGAGGCATCTTTCTGATGAAGTATCTGAAAATCCTGACTAGTCTTTAAATGAGGTTTATATTATCCAGGTAGTTCCCTTTGATAATATTTTTAAGAAAACATGAGTGAGTAATTGCAAGCAACAATATAATAATGTGGTAATACTTCATTTTAAAAGGTTAGTATACGCCTAAGCAAACATACTAGTATCTATAAATGATGTACAGAAACGATTATTTTTCTGGGTATTAGTGATAGCCTGAAGCAAAGAAGTTGTTTTAAATGACAAGTAGTCACAGCTGTGCCTTAAAAATGATGCAGGAAAATAGTTTTTCTTCTTTTCTTTTTCTAGCTTCCAAATTACTCATTTAAGATTGAGCATTAAGGAGAGTATCATGATTTAATGACATTAGATTCCTAGGTTCAAAACAGCTACATCTTCAAATATAAGCAGTTTATAACTTTGGTTAACATTAGGAAATAAATACAAATAATTTGATTATTTTTCATGTACACATTATTGTTGGTATTTCTAATTTTTAAATTGTTTTCCATCACCATTTATGTCCACTATACCCTCTTCTACCTCCACACACCTCCCCCCACAATAACCACACTGTTGTCCATGTCTTCTTTCACTTTTTTTTTTCCTTTTTATCTCAATTCCTCCACCCCTCAACCCTCCACATAGCTGTCAGTCTGCTCTCTATATATAGTCTTTATATAGTTTGTATGTTAGTTCAGTGTATTCATTAATTCCATAAATGAGTAAAATAATATGGTACTTTTCTCTCTCTGATAGGCTTATTTCACTCATCCTGATCCTCTCCAGGTCCACCTATGCTGTCAAAAGGGTAAATTTTCTTCTCTTTATGATTGATTAGCATTTTATTTACCACAGCTGTTTTATTCACTCATCTGCTGATGGACAATCAGGCTGCTTCCATATCTTGGTTACAAATAATGTTACAATGAACATAGGGATCCATACAAGGTCTGTCCAGAAGGTATCCAGCAATATAATGTGAAAAATAGAGACAGTTATTGAACAAGATACAATATACAAGAAACATTGTACATAGGACAATGATGCCTCAGTCCCATTTAAAGTGGTTACCATGGGACCTCACACAGTTCTCCCAATCATCATTAGCTAACTTGTCCTATTTTCCTGAATTTCATCAATGGTCCAAAATCTCTTTCTTTCAAAGGTGATTTAGTTTTAGGAAAAGGTAGAAGTTGCAGGGTGCCCATCCTGGGTGGCAGTGGGGATGAATCACCTCGGTGATTTGATGTTTCACAAAAAACTCTGCGTTAAGACGTGATGCATGAGCAGGCACGTCATCGTGATGAAGCTGCTAATCACCAATTTTCCATAACTGCAGCCTTCTGAATCATCCCAATAGTTTCCACGGAGGGATGTGCAAACTTAATGCAAAATTTGATACAGATTTGTTCATCCACTAATGTGGTCACTTTGAATGTGACAGCCACCCAGTCCACATGCTCACTCAACAGCATCTATTGCCCCACTGACTAGTACAGTGAAGTTGTCATTGTTCACACATGTACACTCCAGTTCACTCTCTTTGACCGCCAGGTCACATCAATGTTGCACAAACCATACTTGTTATCTTAACAATGGGTGGACTTTTCCCAGACAGGACTGTTACGCTCATATATTCTTTCAAAGTAGTATTTCCATATTTCTTTGGAAAAATTCAGAGAATTAGAATTGCTAAGTCATAATGCGGTTCTATGTTTAATTTTTTGAGGCATCTCCATTTGACTTTTCACAGTCGGAAAGTTTTCACCAGTCTGCATTCCCACCACCAGTGGACAAAGGCTCCTCTTTCTCCACAGCTTTGTCAACATTGTTGTTTGTTGAGTCATTGATGACAGCCATTCTGACAAGTGAGAAGTGTTATCTCATTGTGGTTTTAATTTTCATTTCTCTGATTATTAGTGACATTGAGCATCTTTTTATGTCTGTTGGCCATCTGTATGTTCTTTTTGGTGAAGTATCTATTTAGGTCCTTTTCACATTTTTAATTGAAATGTTTTTGGCGCTGAGATTTAATTTTTCCTTATAAATTTTGGGTATTTAGGGAGGAAAATTTTTGCATGTTTTTGAAGTGAAAAATGCATTTTGTGATAATATGGGTTTGTGGAGTACATGGAAGAAAGCAAAGATGACAATAAAGCTCTGATATTATTAGCACAAGTTGCTAATTATAAATAATGAAAGGAAGCATATGGGATCAGGAGAAAGGCTAATAAGCTAGGGAGCTGTATTAGATATTAAGATCAGACATTAAACCGCCTTCATTGGGGAGTCACAGAATATACAGGCTCTGCAAGGGACCACCGTATCCTCTGGCCTTCAGACTTAATCCTCAAAGTGGACAGGAACAATCTCCCTGGGGAACAGCTGGCCTGCTACAGCATTATCAGAGGGAAGAAGGGTAGAAATGCCTTTGCTGGGAGCATGCCCAGGAGAAACCATGATAGTGCAGAGGGGGAGGCTTCTACTATGAAGCATGGGCAATAGGAGCCAAGATGGCAAGTCTGAAGGGGATGTGTTCAACCTGGGGAAAAGATCCGATTGGTTAGGGAGAGGGCCCAGCACAAGCCTGTGAAGAACTGAGAAACCAATTGAGATTGGTTCATTTGAAAGAAGGCCTGGTGTTCCCCAAGTGTAAGGTATTATATTCAAAGCTTAACAAAGACCTCTGTAGCATGTATTTGCTTGCCTGTTTGGTCATGCATTCTCTCTCTGCACTCGCCATGCAGCCAGCCTGGCAGTCATGCATGTCCACATGCAGGCTGCAAGAACGAGCTTAGGAGCGGCCAGGGTATGGCAAGGCAGGGCTGGCCAGAGCACAGCTGGCAACAAAGACTAGCTAGCCAGATGAGCACAGAGACTGAGGTAGACTGAACTTTGGCATGGGCTGGACTGATGGCACAGAATTCCTGGATGCTGCCCTTCTTCTGGACTTGGTGAATAGAATGCAGGACTTCTTCCATAGCAAGATGGATGGAGATGAGACCTGGGGCAGTCTTTCATTTCTACTGAAATAAATCTTACCACTACACCTCATTCCCCACGCATGGGTCACCTATATGCTTTTCTCTTGACTCAATGGAAGGGTTTTATTGCCCCTGGCAACTAGCAATGTCATGTTGACAGATCAGGCTTTCATGTAACACAGTTTAGAGTTAGAACCAACCAGCCAGACAGGTTTTAAATGGACATAAAGAAATACTTTATATGGCCCTGGCTGGTTGCACAGTGGATAGGGTGCCAGCCTGCAAACCCAAAGGTCACTGGTTCGATTCCCAGCCAGGGCACATAACCAGGTTGCAAGCCAGGTCTCCAGACAGTTGCGTAGCTGGAGGCAGGTGAAAGGCAACCATACATTGATGTCTCTCTCCTTCTTTGCCTCTCTCCCTCTCTGCCTCTCTCCCTTCCCTTTCTCTCTAAAATAATAAAATAAAATCTTTAAGAAATACTTGATAAATTACTGTTCCAGGCAAATACTCACTCACTTTGACTTCAAAACAGTGAGATGCCTTTTTCTAAACATAATCAATGTAAGATCTATGCCCAATATTTATGGATTTTGTGCATAATATTCTCCCAATAAGCATAAATTAGAGGCTGAGTTCTAAATCTTTTGTTTATTTTGGTTTTATAATCTTCAGACCACTACTCATTTTAACAAGATAAAATAGCTGTTTTCCTAATTATAGCCCCCACTAGCCTTCCTGTCTCACCTAAAGAGCTGAGAAAGATGCCCTGGCTGGTGTAGGTTGAGTGCCAGCCTGAGAACTAGAGTGTTGCTGGTTCGCTTCCTGCCTGGGGTACATGCCTGGGTTGCAAGCCTGGTCCCTGGTTGGGCATGTGAGGGGGTGACCGCACTTTGGTGTTTCTCTCCCTCTCTTTCTCACTCCCTTCCCCTATCTCTAAAACTAAATAAATAATTTTAAGAAGAAGAGAGCTGAGAAAGGCAAGAAACCCTTACGAAGGTTACAGCTTTGGAGTACATACAAGGCAACTAAAACTCTGAGATTTAACCATAAACTAATATAACTGTTTTGCTCCTGCATATCTTGCTAATTGGGTTATAGCTGAACAGCTACAAAATGCAGAATCTACTGAAAGATGAGGTAAAAAGAGCACCAAAGGACTTCAAAGCCTGTCACACTTACAACTACAGTAAATAGTAAATGCTAATCATTTCCAAGGCTGATTAACACAAAACCTCTTGCTAAAAACCCTTACTTCATTTGCTATTACCAGATCTAATAATGTCCAGCATTCAACAAAAATATTTCATCACATGTTGAAAGGCAAGAAAAACAGTCTGAAGAATCAAAGCAAGCATCAGAATGAGAAATAGGTGCTGGCCTGAGAACCCAAAGGTCACTGGTTCAATTCCCAGCCAAAGGTCAACATAACTAGATTACAAGCCAGGTCTCCAGCCAGCTCTGTAGCTGGAGGCAGGTGAAAGGCAACCACACATTGATGTCTCTCTCCCTCGATTCCTCTCTCCCTTCCTCTCTCTCTAAAAATAATAAATAAAATCTTTAAAAAAATGAATGAGAAATATATATAACACACATTTTGGAATTACTAGACAAGTTGTTTAAAATAACTGTGATTACCATGTTAATGGCTCTAATGGAAAAATTAAACCTCATGAAAAAATAGAAGGTAATATAATTAGATAAAGGGAAACTCTGAGAAAGTGTCAACAGAAAATGCCAAACCTATTAATAAAGTACTAAAACATAAATGGAAATGTCCTTGATGAGCTCTGCAGCAGTGAGGTCGGGACTGAGGAAAGAGTCAGTGAGTATGAACTATGCTAATATAAACATTCCAAACTAAGGTGCAAAGTGGGGGGGAAAATACAAAACAAAAACAAGAATAGAAGATCTAAAAGTTGTGGGACAATTTCAAAAAGTGTAACATAGGGGCAGGGGGAATACAAATGGTAAAGAACAAGAGAAAAGAACATAAAAAAATATATATGAAGCAATAATGTCTGATAATTTTCCAAATTAATGACAAACACCAAATTGTAAATCTAGGAATTTTAAAGAATATCAACCTAGATAAACAGTACAATGCAGAGAAAGACAAAAGCCATATTATTTCACTTATTTTGCAATCTGATGAACAAAATAAATCAGCAAACAAATACAAATGGAGTTACTAGATACTGAGAACAGACTGACAGTTGTCATAGGAGAATGGGGTTAGGGGGCTGGGTGAAAAGGGTGAAAAAATTAAACAAAAATAATGATAAAAATAATAAACTGAGGCATTTCAATTGAAAAAAAAAATGGAAAGGCAAATGGAAAAACCTTGAAAGAGCCAGTTTCTATAGAGGAAATAAGATAAGAATCACATCAGATGTCCTGTCAGAAACAAGCAAGCAAGAAGAGAGAAAAATCAAATATGTAGAATGTTAAAAGAGAAGAAATATATACACAGTAATATATCCAGTAAAATTACTTATTAAATGTAAAGAAAAAATAAACTTTCCAAGACAAACAACAATAACAACAAAAATAAAATCTGAGGAAATTCAGCCGCAGTAGGTTCATCCTGAAAGAAATGTTGTAAGGTTTTTAGGCAGAATGAAAATTATGTAGGTAAGAAATGCAGATCAATATTAAGAAAGGGAACTCTATGTTAAAAAAGGAACAGAAGAACAGCACTAGCTGGCGGCACAGTGGATAAGGCACCAGCCTGTGAACCCAAAGGTTGCTGGTTGGATTTCTCAGCCAGGGCACATAACCAGATTGCAAGCCAGGTCTCCAGCCAGGTCTGTAATGGGAGGCAGAGGAAATGCAACCATACATTTATGTCTCTCTCCCTCTCTGCCTCTCTCCCTTTCCCTCTCTCTAAAAAATATTAAATAAAACCTTTAAAAAAAAATAACAGAAGAAATCGGTTTTTCTAACATGCATATTAAAGTGGTTAAAAAATTTAGAAGTGCATGTACTAAAAACTGTCACTTCTTAGAATATTGCACTGATGTAAACACCAATTCCCAAAACATCTAATGTCAGTGACATTTGTAGCCAGGTTAATCTGTAAGTAAACAGTAAAACTTTTGTCATTACAATGCAGCCACTGTGGAAAACAGTATGGGGTTTCCTTAAAAAACTAAAAATGGAACTGCCTTTTGATCCAGCAATTCCACTACTTGGACTATACCCAAAGAATCCTGAAACACCAATTCAGAAGAACCTATGCACACCTATGTTCATAGCGGCACTATTTACAATAACCAAGTGCTGGAAACAGCCTAAATGCCCATCAGTGGATGATTGGATCAAAAAACTTTGGTACATTTACACAATGGAATTCTATATAGCAGAAAGAAAGAAGGAACTTGTACCCTTTGCAACAACATGGATGGAATTGGAGAGTATTATGCTTAGTGAAATAAGCCAGTCAGTGAAGGACAAATATCATATGATCTCACCCATTATGGGACAATAATGAGCAA
>PVIW01016679.1:0-15981 GCA_004026585.1 Noctilio leporinus | reverse complement strand
CTGAAAGTTTACTGCCTATATTTTTCTCCAGGACCTTTATGGTGGCATTGCTTATGTTTAAATCCTTTATCCATCTTGAGTTTATTTTGGTGTATGGTGTAAGTTGGTGGTCTAGTTTTATCTTTTTGCATGTTGCTGTCCAGTTCTCCCAACACCATTTGTTGAAGAGACTGTTTTGACTCCATTGGATGTTCCTTCCGCCTTTGTCAAATATGAGTTGACCATAGAGTCCTGGGTTAATTTCTGGGCTCTCTATTCTGTTCCATTGATCTATATGTCTATTCTTATGCCAGTACCATGCTGTAAAACCCATACTTCTTTAAGTCTTCCCCATTCAAACTAGTGGCATTACATTTATTCATTTACTTAGCCAGAAACCAGGTGCCACTTTTGATTCCCCTTTTTCTCTCATCCTTTATATCCAGTTTCTTAGTAAGTCCTGTTGGTACATCTAACATATATTCTGAACTTGACCACCTCTCCCCACTACACTACTGTTATGAAGATCAAAGTCATCATTATCCTTTGGCTGGTTCTGCAATGGTCTCATCACTGGTCTCACTCCTTTCCTCCAACCAGTAGTAGAATCCACTTTTTATAGCCTTAGTCAGATTGCATTACTCCACTGCTCAAAACCCTCCAGCAGTTGCCAGCCATATTTGGAACAAAACCTAAAGACCCTATCATGACCTACAAGGTCTACAGGATATAGCCTGCCTACTTCTCCCACTTTATCTCCTACCACTCTGTCCTATCATGTTCCTACCTCAGAGACTTTTCGCTTGATGTTTCTTTTGTCTGGAATGCCCTTCTACCACAAATCTACCTGACTTTCTCTATCACCACTTTCAGGTCTCTGACCAGGCATAATCATTTTATTCAAGGGGGCTTTTCTATCTAAACTGCCTCCATTTCATCACTCATTATTTCCCTACACTGCTTCATTTCTCCCATGTATGCTATCTGGCATTATGTTACATAGCTTTATTTTATTCATTTGTTGTCTGTGTTATTTCTGTGTTGTTTCTCTTCTTCATACCATTCCTCTATGGCCTAGAACAGTAGCAGCACATAACTTCTGCTGAATGTATGAATTTAATCCAGGTCTTTTCTTCATACAATGCTTCAGTTAAACTGTAGCTAAGAGTTGGGAAAAAAAACATTCTGAAATTTTTTCATGACCTAAAATGACAATGAGATAACTCAGCTTTGGAAAATCCCCAAAAGCATATTAACCTTTGTGTTCTTATTTGAAAGTGCTTCCTGAAGTCTGATCAGCTTTATTGTCATAGTGAAATGCCTCTCTTCAAATTGGCTGAGGGCTTCTACAGCTGGACCCTGTGATAATCTAGCCTCAAATCTAAATTGTAAAACAGTCATAATTGTTTTCATTATTTGATATCAATATAAATCTGTGAATACAGATTTTCCCTCAGGCATTTCTTGATCTTGTTCTCTGATTTATAGGTTAGATGTATTTTGGACATGTTTAGTCATATTTTCACTATGGTAGCACAGAAATATGTTAAATTGGCTATCAGGGATATTAAAAGCTGCTTCTTATTTCAGTGTTATCAGCCATGCTTATGTAGGTAGTTGAATATATTATGGCAAGAATTTAGTATATGCATTAAATATGATCAAGTTCACTAGGAAATGTAAAAATAGAACAAAATACAACACTTTACTTTCAGATTGGAGGTGAGGTGATTGGTATGTTAATTAAAGGTGACCTCAGCACTCTTAATATTAACCTCCTGATTTTCTCCAGTGTTTCAGGTAGGAAAAAAATTATTCTTTAATATTCTTAAGAATGAGATTGGATAAAGGACACAAATGAAGTCTAGACCAAGTACAAGAACATGAGCTCCTTCTCCTGGCTGCTCAACTAATGCAGACTTAGTCTGGGGATGAGATAACTATCTCAGCAGCCATTCCATCACTCAGACTTCAAATTACAGTAATTATGACAATTTGTACCAATAGCCACGAGGTGGGATTTTTTGATGTGGTTAAAAATAACATCTGTAAAACCCAATAAAAATTACATTTTGCTAATTTTCTGATAAGATACTGTTTTAACTATCCTGTGTCTTCTGCTGCTGCTAGTTTTCAATTAGAGGATTCCTTTAAAAAATTTTTTTAACCCATTTTGTTTCCTGGATCCAATTCCATCCTTAGTAATGCATTTGTTTTAATGCTCTTAATTAATTGTTTTGTGTGAATTTTGCCTTTCAAACTGATACTAATCTTTGAAACTTTATTAACTTGCTGATTATTAAGTCTTGATACAAAGGGACCAATAGCAGTGCACAGCTTATTCTTTCTGGCTTAGAAAACAGAGTTCTCATAAAGGCCTGCTCAGCCAAGTCAATGCAGAAAAGGACAATGATGAAGTGAATAATGGGCTCCTAAAACAGGCTGGATCTGAAGTTCTGCCCAATTTGGAAATTGCCAGCTCATCCTGGGGACACAAGCACGGTAATAGGTAGCTCCCAAAAAGTTCCACTCAAATGCATTTTAACAGTGCCTCATGTATCTTTCTATGCTTTGTTTCCTTATATACCTTTCCTCCTCTTGGTTAATTTTTTATGAAAAATTTACATAATTCCCCATCTTTTTATCACATAGATGATAAATTGGTGTTCTGAGAGCACGCTCAGCTGGTAAATGAGTACCAAAGGCAAAGCTAGTGCCTTTTGATTTACCTACTGGTCTTTCAATCAAATCATGAGGCTTCTAAGCTAACATAAGAGTGTGTAAGATCCATCCCCATCTCCTTAGAAATCATGTTATCTTTGCCCTCTGTCTACTTCCTTCTTCCTTCTAAATAAACCAATAAACTGTCCCTTGATCCAGCAACCTCTTCCAGCCACCATCTTGTCCTTTTCTTTTCCTTTCGTTGTCTTCACATCTGCAATTTTTAAAGGAATAGGCTGCTCTTGTTAATTCCACATTCTCATAGTGACTCAACAACTGATCACCATTCAACTGAGACTAGTTGGTGACAATATTTCTCAATTTGAATCTTTATTGTCCATTTTTATACCTTCAATGCTCCATTTCTTGTCATAATCTTTCCTCTGAACAAGAAAGTATGGGGTGAGATGGGAAATAGTTGTTTATTCATTTACCAATTTATCAATTGCTATGGGTATTCCAGTTAGCAAGACAAACACCATTCCTGTCCTCACAGAGCTGTCTGAGGTGAATGATTAAATCTTTCTCATTTCCTCTGATTTTCTTTCTACCTCAAGTGTGTATTCATAATCCTTTCACTTAAAAACAAAATTTTGTTTTGTCATAAAGACCACAGATCAACACTATCTTTTTTATAAATATTAACTTTGATAATATAACAGCTAGCATAATATCCTAATATTATCAAAATACTAGTTATATTCTCTAGCAATGTGCAGTATTTTTTACCTCCAGCGTTAGTATCTTCTTAGCAAATGTGCATGTGTATATGCACACATAGTCAGAATTTAGATGTACTATTTTATGTGATATTTATGCACAAGGATATTTTGTTAGTTTGCTGTTTTGACTGGTTTCAAATATTGAAGAACTTTTTTTTTTTAATATCAAGATTCAGGGGTTCAACTTTTCATCCATCTTTTCCTACTTGCAACAAATAATCAGCTGACTGGAAAATATATTGATTTTAATATGTTGCATTATTATCTAATTCCTTAAGATTATCTTTCTGTTAACTTATCTATTCCCTTCATTATTTTAAACTTTTTCATTTAAAACAAACTTGACATTTCTAGTTTGTTTTGGTTTAAGTAAAAAATACAAACATTCCCTTCAGAGTGGCATTTATTTTATTTTTGCTTTTACTCACTGTCCTTTTTAGAGTTTGAGTGACTAGTTAGGGAACCTGACTCTGCCTGTGCCTAGGACATGAATAAATATGGCATGAACAACTCGGGTTCTAGGTCATCTTAGGAACCGCCAGAGTCCTAAAGGATCATTCCATATCAGTTATAAAGAAGGCTAGGGAAAAATTGTCATCTTCGGTTATAATAATCTCATGGACCTGTCATGCAGCACTTTGATTTTAGGAGGAACAGTGGACAAGGCTCATATTTTTCAACCTCATTCAAGCCATGGCTTACCTGAACCTTGCAGAAGCAGAGGTACGTATATGGAAGGAGATAGTAGTGAAGGTCAGTGGGAAAAGAGTGCTTAGCCACTTACTCCATTCCCCTCAAATTTGCACTGGAGATTCAAACTTAAGGTCAGCTAGGTCACAGAGCTATGAGGGCAGAGCTCATGCTATTTTGCTTACTATCATGATTCTTTTATTGTTTGGCCAAAAAGTTCATTTGTTTTTTATTTCTGTAATATGATGCTAATAGTGCTTAGTTGTCTTTAACCTCACTCAAAAACAATTTTGTTAGATTGTGTTGTAACAGCTGTCCTATCAGCATGTATTTTAAAAAAGCTTTTCAAAATTGGTGAATTTTGTGTAGTCACTTAAGTATTGAGGAGAATAAGTGACATTTTCAGCATATAATGCTTTATTATTTCAAGAAAGGCAAAAAAAAAAAAAAAAGCAGCTGAAACAAAATAAGATTTGTGCAGTGTATGGAGAAAGTGCTGTGACTGATCAAAGGTATTAAAAGTAATTTGTTTCCCCAGCCAGGGCACATAAGAAGGTTGTAAACCAGGTCTCCAGTCAGGTCTGTGGCTGGAGGCAGGTGAAAAGCAACCATACATTGAAAAAAAAAAAAAGTAATTTGTGAAGTTTGGTGCTAGAGATTTCTTGCTGGACAGTGCTCTGTGGTCAGTTAGACCACTTGAAGTTGATAGCAATCAAATGAAGATATTAATTGAGAACAATCAGCATTTTACAATATGGGAAAGAGTGGGCATACTCAAAATATTCCAATCAATAAAGTTATTGGCAAAAATGAAAAAAAAAGTCTTTTATAGAAAACCTAAATGGATTTTTTGGCCATCCCAATACTTGGTGAATGCTCATTAGTGAGAATTGTTTCAGGTGAGTGCTTTTGTTCCAATTGCTTTGAGTTGCAAAGTAAATAGGAAGTGAAAAGATGGCTGAGTAGGGATGAATGGATTGATTGATATGAGCATGGTTTCACAGAGTTCCAGTGGAGCAAAAATTAAAAAGAGCCATGAGCCCTGGCTGGTGGCTCAGTGAATAGGCCTGTAAACCCAAAGGGTGCTGGTTCAATTCCCCTTCAGGGCACAGAACCAAGTTGCAAGCCAGGTCAGTAACTGGAGGCAGGTGAAAAGCAACTATACATTGATGTTTCTCTCTCTTTCTTCCCCCACTCTTTGCCCTTCTCTCTAAAAAAGCCATGACTGTCAACTATGGATAAGATTTCTTGTAATTTTAATATAATAATGCTGCAAATTTACTTTTTACCTTGTCAATAAACTTTATATAGACTTTGTTTCACATTACGTATTCAACAATAGCTTGGGATTTATTAAGATTATTTTTTATCAGAAGGAGAAAAATAAAAGTAACATTCATTTTCTTAATGTACACTAAGAAAAAGGTATACCTTAGGTCTCCCACTTACTAGTTCCACACTATGCCATTAAATGTCATTGAACAAATTAGTTACATATTTTTTATTGCAAATTACCCAGCGTGATTTGATCTAAACTCTAAACAATGTTAGTACATCTAGGAATTCAGCTAAGTCAATCCAAATTCCATTCAATTTTAGGCATTTGTTGTTGTTGACAAATGATCAATTGGCTTAACATTTATTTCTATTTGATTTTGAAACCAGATGTTTATCACCATATACAGTAGATTTGGCAATAAATGGTAATAAACAGATGTGGACTGATTTGATAAGATCAGGTAAACAGAGGTAAAACTCTATCTGAAGATTAGAATGTACGTATAATAATATATATATATATTTTAAAGGTTTTATTTATTATTTTTTAGAGAGGGGAAAGGAGAGAGGAAGAGAGGGAGAGAAACATCAATGTGTGGTTGCCTTTCACCTGCCTCCAGCTACAGACCTGGCTGGAGACCTGGCTTGCAACCTGGTTATGTTGCCCTGGCTGGGAATCAGATCAGTGACCGTTGGGTTTGCAGGAGGGCACCTTATCCACTGTGCTACCAGCCAGGGACTTTAATAATATTTTTTAACTTCTTTATTACCAGTTATGCTGATACCATACATGTTCTTAGTGTAGGTAGCAGAACAACTTCCTGTTTTCCACTGGGATATCTGGAGAAAGCTGTTGGTTGGATGGTGTTATGAATGATACACAAGACTAATGGAAAAGCAAATATTTTATTAAAGTTTGAGACCACAGTGCTCCTCAGGCCACCATGGTCTTCAAATACTGTTTCTCAGTGGCTTTGAGCCAGTTGCTTAGCCTCTTTCCCTCAGCTCTCCATTGGTGAAATGGGAACTGTTACAGTAGTGTGATTAATTTATCTCCTAAGGGGGTTGTTTATATTAATTAACCGCTGTTAAGAGCTTTGAAGATGAGAAGTGCTAACCGCGTATGCCCTGATTAGCCATGGAGCCGTGGAATATGATAACTGCTTCACCAGATAAATGACTAAACCTGATACTCAGACTGTGAAATCTGTGGGAGGAGCTAAGACTCAGGGCAGGGAAACAGCTGAGGAACCAATCTCATTAAGGATCATTAGTTAAAACTGAGCCTTGCTTTAAACTGTTCAAACTACCTTCTGAAATCTATGTTTCAAGTGTAACACTGGCACCTCATTTTGCTTCATTAGTGCCTGTAATGACATTTCTTTGCTGGATGCATCTTCTCCATAAACCCAACTAAGGTTACCTGGCTCATATTTGAAAAAGTATTGATCATTTTCAATTACCCTCTGTGTGTGTACTCATGTACGTCCATGGACAAGCCAATGCAATTGCTGACAGGGTAAAACATTCTGCCTTTTATTTTTATTTGAAGCAAACCAAACACATTAGTAGAATATAAACGGCCATTACTTTAAGCCAATGAATATTTAAGGATATTAATTTCCTTCCTCTAAGAAATTTTTAAAATAAACCTATAAGACAAAGAAACAAAATGTTAGACTTTAAGCTTGAGTTCTTCCTGAGGACTGTGTTTTATAGGTGATTGTCACTATCTTCCTAGTTATGAAGCCATATTTCTATATAGTTCACTAGAATTTGTCTTTAATATTATAGCAAACCATAACTGCAAAGCCAACATGTCTTAGTCAATATTTGTTGCACTGGCACATTTATTTCAAGGGCCCGTATTAAAGAAAAGTAAGGACCTAGTCTTTGCATAGCTCTTTGAATTAGAATTTTTATACTTTAGAATGATATTTCATTGAGGGTATCATTTTGGAAGCCTTTTCTAGCATTCTAAAGATTCACAGATGATATGTAATTTCATTTTGCTTTGCAACAATTTACAAACTTTTATTAATGTTTTTCAATTTTTACTTCTTTGTTTTTTATGTATATACCTCTGTTTAAAAAGAGATTTAAGGTCACCTCCTTTAAGGAAAAAACATCTCAATATTACAATTTAATACTTAAAACTTATTCCGAAGTAGGCTATGAGAAAGCTCAAATTTAAATGAATTCTCATTTCAAAACAACCGCCCTGGCACTTTCTTGGCAAGATAGTTTTGACAAATCATTTGACCTCAGTATTTATACCTACAAACTGGGAATAATAACACTTTCATCAAAGATTTACTTTAAGGATTAAGTGACCAATGTTTATGCGAGAGAACCTGGTATCCAGCAGGCATTACGTAATTACCCATTTTTGCCCAGTAGAATCCAGTAGAGAGCCCTGCCAAGGGACCATTGTATATTTTTATCTAAAAGCTCATGTTTGCATCATTTCTATGTTTCTGAGAACAATTTATTCTTGAATAATTGTCACATATAACATGGTTGTAGCTTTCAAATGCCACGAGTCATAACATTCATACTAAAAGCTAATTTGCTTTTAAATCATTTAATCTTAAGGGGAAAAATTGTTTATCAACAAATGGTTCTTCCAGTGAGAATTCAATGTAAAATCTCACAGAGTATTGTACTATTAAAAAAGAAAGTAAAGCCCTGGTTGGTGGCACAGTGGATAAGGCTTCGGCCTGCAAATCCAAAGGTCACTAGTTTGATTCCCCAGCCAGGGCACGTAACCAGGTTGCAAGCCAGGTCGCCAGCCAGGTCCGTAGCTGGAGGCAGGTGAAAGGCAACCATACATTGATGTCTTTCTCCTTCTCTGCCTCTATCCCTTCCCCTCGCTATAAAAATAATAAAATCTTTAAAAAAAAAATCTAAACAATTAAAAAAAGAAGGTAAGTTTTCAGAATGGTGGGCTGAACATATGGCCATATGACTTAGTTTGTTTAATGATTTGGACCTTCATAACATTTAATTTATGTGTCGCTGAATCCACTGTTTTCAGGTTCCAGCTACTATTTCAATGAATAAAATATCAATCCCTTAGAACAAGTGACAAGGAAATCCTCATAAAACCTTAAAGAGAGCAAGGAATGGGGAAGTGCCCAAACCTAATAAAGGAATAAATCTTTTTGGAATGGAAGCCCAAATAAATATTTGAACAGGAATGGTATCCTTATGTGTGTGATGAAAAATAGGTCCATTTTAGGCTGCACATTTTGACAGGCTGGTGTGTTGACTTTCTCACCTGTGGATCACTGGGGATTCAGACATGCTTTCCAAGGGTGTCACCACATACATGTGCACACCCTTACCCCAGTCCCTGAGGCTGCAGGCCCAGGCTTGTGAGCTACTCCCCGAAACATCACCTGGTCCAGGCCTCCCGGTGCATGGAAGCCTCTCTTGGACCTCCGCCTTCAACTCCTCCACCTTGTTTTTAAGTCACTTCTTATCACCTGCCATTTTAGTTTGTATCTCCATAACATCCCAGAAAGTCAGGATTCTCTGCACAACAGAACTGACAGTATGTCTAATCCAGGATGAGTTCTACTTTCTTCATTTTAGTTTAATGTGAAACTCCATGCATTTGGGTTGAGAGAAAAGGCAAAAGGCCAATTAAAGTTTTGAAACTTAGGGTTGTCGACACTATTAAAATAAGCATAGATTATAGCAGCTTGGTAAGTATAGATCTTTAATAAGTTCAGTTTGTTCATATAACACAGAGGAAGATTAAAATGCTATTTTGGAGGCACATAAACAATCATAAATGTGGACACTGACTAGGTTGCCTCTTATTTGTTAACAAGCACAAAGAGAAAGGAGAGGATAGGTTCAAGAGACTATTTCTGAGGGCAAAAGACTTTCCTTGGCACCCAGTATTGTGACACCCATAGCCAGTGCCCCAACTCCATGATCAGATGTGATAAAAGTTACTTTGAAAAATGATATCACACACTTACATGAAATAAAAAGGTAAAATAAATTACTGTCCACTGGGAATCATCTGTTGTTTATAAGTATTTAGAGGTATTAGCAATATTTACAGAAAATAAATAGCTTTGCTTGCTTTTTGAAAGTCACTGTATGCTGAAAATGGTTGTCACATGTTTCTTTTTTAGCTCACCTCCACCTTTCACCTTCAGAGGTTAATGATTCTAGTTCTTATGATTATTATTTTAAAATAAAATTTAAAACTTTAAAAACCATTCTATATGCTTTACACTTTGGCTTGCTTTCTTGAACTGGATTCCTATACTTACCATATAGCTTGTTCTTCCAGGTTGATTTTGGGAGAGTTGGCAAGGCCTAGATTTTCAACATTCAAACAATTGTCAAGGAAGTAAATATGACCAGTACCCAGTTTATTAGTCAGAGTAGAAGCTGAAATAAATAACTGACTTTAAAATAAAGAGTGGTTTAATTCTTGCAAAGCATTTATTCAAATTTGCAAAGTAGGGTCTAATGAATCTGGCCTTGACTTCCTGGACAAATTGTGAGCTTTTTCCCAAGATTGATAGGATTAGATGAGCTAATGTCTATAAAGTTCTGAGCCCAGAATCTGACACATAGGAAGCACTAAATAAACAAAAGCTTGTAAAACAAGCTTCCAGATTTCATTCAAATCAAAGAGGGAGCATTGGAAGTCAGTGTCAACCATTGCTCCTGGAGCCCTTCTGCTGTGCTCCAGGGTGTGATTTGTAATGTACTCTGGAATGCCTAAGATCACCATGGAAAGATTGCCCTCCTTAGTACTTGAACTTACTCTGGAGAGATAATCAACACAGCACTGCTCAGAGGACATTGGTTTGCCCTGTTTTGGTACCAACTACATGCCAGCAAGAACAATGTGAGCCTCACTGTCAGAATGGGAAAGTTCCAGGGGCATGTCATCATTTGGATCTCCCCAAATTAACACCAGACCTACTGGCAACTTCCCTCTGGCTTAAAATACAAGTACATTCTGGGTTTCCTAGGATATTGCCATTACTTCACTGCTAACTTCATTGCCCTGACTCTATTCTTGACCAACCTGCTATGTAAGCTTCCAGTGGTTGTCCAAAAGTTGGCAGATGGGCTGAACTCTGAAAGGGTGTTTTGAAAGAGGGCAGCTCTTACTCTGGCTGGATTAGCATGCAGAAGCTTCATTGAGGAGGCAAATTGTTCACATTTGAGTGTATGTAGAAGAGAGGAGGAAGGAGTATAGCAGGTGTGTGGGAAGTAGAGATTGGATAGGGAGAAAATGGGTTCAAATGTAGAGTATGGATGTTATAAGCCAAAACCAGGACAAGTAGGGCAATGAGGCTAACCTGGGGGAAACTGAAACTGCAAGCTTCCAACAGAGATGTTAGCACCCAAATTATGGCAGGGGACGGCTTGAGAGCAAGTTGGTAGGGCTGGCTCTTCCACTCCTTTTCCTGAACCTTATCTTTTCCTTCCTGTTTCATTCACTTCCTTCACTTTTACCATTCTCTTTATATTTTGTTTGTGGCTTTAAAAAAGACCCAAAATATATGTGCCAGGCTGCTAATACTGGATAGCCTCAATGGAAAATATTATTCACTTTAAAACTCTGTATATTTTTGGATTATATTACTTGTTGTCTTTAAGCACTTACTACTTTTGAAATTACAAAAGTGATGATAATTACATTTTCTTTCCCTTAATGTTCCTTTCCCCCAATCTTCTGGCTCAAAAGTGATTCTTCCTTCCATCCCAGCCCAATAAAAATTTTTGTTTCCCAAATACTACCTTGTTAGCAAGATAGTGATCAAACTATTTGGTTAAAGTAATTCCACTAATGTGTGTGTGAGAAATGTTGTTGGTTGATGTTGACATTACTGATTACCCAAAGAATGGCTGGAGGGTGTTTAAAGAGCCGTTAGACTGGCTGGTAATCCTGCTACCACTCTTAACTTCATTCAGGACTTTGAGCACGTCACTTTGAATGCCTGTATCTTTGCCCTAAGTTTTTATCTTAATGCAAAACTAAGAAAATAATATTGCCATTCTTGCTAATATCACAGGATGCGGAAGTTTTAAAAACACTTTTTTTCTTAGACACTGCATTTTCCCCTGGGTAGATGGCAATAGTGATGGTGGTGACGAGGTGCAGGGAGATGGAGAGAAGGGAACACCATTTTTCTTCACAAAAGATAAAAGGTATGTCCCATGATCTGGATGATCTGGATGTCATGAATTTTTTTTTAAAAGGGATATGCAGTTCCAGGAAGTATCTTGTAATTGGTGACCACTAAAACCTACCACATGAACTACTTTGCTCTGTACTCTTTATAGACCGACAGGACCTAATAATGGTTCTCTTACTCTCATTCCAGTTCCTGGAGAGCATCACAAAGGAGAGCAGGCCTCCTTAAGGCCATGCTTTCCTTTATAACACCCCGTACCTACCTTGTCCTTAGATTGTGTTCTTGTACTGGGCTCAATTTACAAAACAGAGTTTCTGAAAATGAGAACATCTAATTGCTCATTTAAGAAGCAAAATCAGAATGAAATTTCAGCCACAAAGCCTCTATTATTATAAAAAGCAATGAATAAAATGAAGGAAATTAAATTATAACCTTTACCTGAACTAGTTTCTTCTCTCTTTCTCTCTCTTTTTAAGCTTTATTTCTTTCATAGGAAAATAATTCACCTGGCCTGACTGTGTTCATTACCACATAGCTGGCATGGTTGTCTCATGCAAGCACCAAGAAGATATGAAGCTAAATCAACAGACCCTGATTTGTTGGCTCAACCAAGTATAAACTAGCCACTGGAAAATCAAGTTGAAAACATAGGACAAATATATGAAAGGGACAAGCCACAGCTTGCAGGAAAGAAAATGTTTGCAGAAAACTCCAGCATTACAGGTTTATCTAAGGTGTGGTCTCAAGTAAGCCGAAGTAATTACCCAGGATACCACAGCTAGTGGCTGAAAAATTCAGGACTTCACAGACTTAACCCTTTTCCCCCCACCTTCCGACCCCAACAATTTCTTAAGAGGGAATCACACTCAGCCAGCTTAGATTAAATTTGAAAATTGTTTTTATTGTAACTGAAATTGTTTCACATTTATTCTTCCGTCTACCAATGGTATGTCTTAACTGTGGCCTCTAGCTTGTTCTTTCTATAACTTAGGTTTACAAATGGACAGGCCTTCATCTTATGATGCATCACAGTTGATGATCTTACAGAACTTGGGGGCTTTGTGGTTTAGGAAGTACCAAGAGCTAAAAATTGAAGGGCCCTTTACAACTTAGTTCTCATTTTTCTCATCCCGTACATGGGGTGACATTACATAGTCTCTGAAGACCATTTTAGCTCTAGCTCTCCGTTGTTCCATTTTGTATAAATATGACATCACAAAGAAGTTTTTCCCAATTCACAAAAAATATATCTAAGTTATTGATTGATTAAGCATCTGAACTTAGAAAAACCATAATATTTTGAGGTTGCTTTGTTAAATAATAAGAAAATATAACATGCACTTGACTTACTTTAAATTGTACTGTAGTGTTTTAAAACAAAAAATTCTTTTACCTACTTTACTTTCCTTGAAAGTAAACTGATTACTTACTTTATCTTACTATGTGTTTTGGAATATTACATCATACCAGCATTCTTATTTCCCCTGAATATATCTTTGTGCTTTCTTTTCAAATGAGTTTAGCTCTCCATCAATTTTAGAGTTTGAGAGAGAAGATGCCTATCTCAATATTTACGAGTATATTCCTCATAGAATCAACCACTTCATTTTACCTTCGCACCATACATAGTCCCTTCTCAACAGAAACCGTGCAAACCTATAGCTAGTGGCCTGTCAAATCCTTTAACTGGAAGAAAAGTTAGGCATAACATTATCTGGCCTCTCACTTTTATAAATGATAATAGTATTATAATAACTAATAGACTTCTTTGAGTGCTTACTATAAAGCCAGATGTTGTGCATATGTTGTGTATATTATGTTCATCACTCATTCAGTTATTCTTTTCTTTTCAAAATGTTTTATTGTTTATGCTATTGAAGTTGTCCCCAATTTATTCCCCTTTAGTCCACTCCACCCAGCCTGCCATTAATTTCCATAGTCAGTCCCTACACTATTGTCCACATTGATGGGTCCTTCATGTATGTTCTTTGACTAATTCCTTCATCTTTTAAAAAATAGTCTCCACTTTCCTCCTCCCTTCTTATAGTTGTCAGTCTATTCTATGATTTTATGCTTCTGGTTCTGTTTTGCTCATTATTTTGTTCATTAAATTCCTCTTATAAGTGAGATCATATGGTATTTGTCTTTCACCAACTGGCTTATTTCACTTAGCATAATAGTCTCCAGTTCCATCAATGCTATTGTAAAGGATAGTTCTTTCTTTCTGCTGCTTAGTATTCCATTGTGTAAATGTACCGCAGTTTTTTAATCCATTCATATATTGATGGGTACTTAGGCTGTTTCCAAATTTTGGCTATTGTAAATAGCACGGCTATGACCATAGGGATCCATACTTTTTTAAAAAAAGATTTTATTTATTATTCTTAGAGAGAGGGGAAGGGAGAGAGGGAGAGAGACATCAATATATGGTTGCGTTTCACCTGCCTCCAGCCACAGACCTGACTGGAGACCTGGCTTGCAACCTTGTTATGTGCCCTGGCTGGGGAACTGAACCTGCGACCTTTGGGTTCACAGGCTGGCGCCTTATCCACTGCGCTACCAGCCAGGGCTAGAATACTTTTTGACTTACAGAAATATTGCAATGATAGTACAGGTAGTTCTTGTATATTCTGCATCCAATATTTCCTATTATGAACATTAATTACTATAATACATTTGCCCCAACTAAGAAACCAATATAGTACATTATTATTAACCAAACTCTGTGCTTTCTTCAGATTTTGTTAGTTTTTACTTAAAGTCCTTTTTCTGTTTCAAAGTCCCTTATAGGAACACATTATCTTACACATACATATACACATTTAGATATGTCTTCATAGACTCTCTGGCTTGTGATAGTTTCTCAAATTTCTATAACTTTTGATGACCTTAAGAGTTTTGAAAAGTCCTTTAATTTCAGATTATCTGCTATTTTGTCATGGTTATACTGGAGTTAATGTGTTTTGGGAAGGAAGACCTTAAAGATGTAGTAGTATCTCTCTCATCATATATCAAGGGTATATGCTATTAACATGACTATCAGTGGCAATATTAAACTGACTAAAGTAGTGTTTGACAGGGTTCTCCACTATAAAGTTATCCTCTCCCCCTTACATATTCCAATCTTTGCAGGTAAATTACTACATACAGTTCACATTCAAGGAGTATATGGCAGGTAAGAAGATAAGCTCTACCTCTTTGAGGAGGAAGTATCTACATATATTATTATTTGGGATTCTTCTATATGGGATTTGTCTCTTCTCCCTCATTCATTTATTTATATCATTATGAACTCCTTAGTATTAATGTTATGCTTTTGGTATTATCCAATACAATATTTATTTTATCACTCAAGTTGTTATAGCTTTCGCCATGGGGAGTCTTTCAGGTCAATTCCTGTGAATCATTGATATGCCCCCATACTTTGCTTTTCAATTACTTCCTTAGTTATTGTCCAGGCTCATCTTGTGTGTTTCCAGCCTCGACCCTAGATTGTCATTTCTCCAAAGAGTCCCAGTTCCTTTTATTGGAAAGCATTATTAGAAATCAAGATCTGAGCAGTAGTGCTCATTGTTCCTGGGCTGTCATTGCTTCTATAGTAGGTTCTCTTATGGACAGAGCTAGGAAATATATATGTCCATAGTAACCCATATATACACACATTTATAATTATTTCTCTATATACCTATCTATATAAACTAAAGGTGAGTTCACATTGATGTTTCTGAATCTAATCCAATAACACAAGGTTTATTCTAGCCTTCCCTGCTTATTTAGTTCTAACCTCCTACCCCAACTGTGAGGAATTTGGTTCCTCTCATGCATTAACCATTTACTTATTTATTCAATCTTAGTTTACATATACAACAATTTCAGAATTGTTAACTAATATCCCATGAGAAAATTTGCCAACTGGAGTACAGTAAATACAGTATAGTTTTACTTGTCTTTAGTCTTACAGTTTCCAGCCAAGTCAAAATATCATTTTTCAATGTTACTTGTCAGCACACTCCCTTTTACCAACTTATTCATTTTTATCTTCCCCAGAACATAGAATAATAATTGACATATAGAAAGCATTTAATAAGCGCTTACTCAGTAAATGAATGAATGATATACAAATTCATAAATGGTTCCATATTTTTTCAATTGTCACCTTTTAGTGAAACTGCTTGGCAACCAAAATATATTACAGCCTTACCCCTGCATTCACTATATGCCTTCTCTAGTCTGCTTTTATCCATAGCACTTCTTTTTTTTCTTAAATTTTATTATTGTTGCATTATATCCATCCCCTTTTTGCTCCCCTCTGTCCCC
Organism: Noctilio leporinus; assembly: GCA_004026585.1. Classification (NCBI taxonomy): domain Eukaryota; kingdom Metazoa; phylum Chordata; class Mammalia; order Chiroptera; family Noctilionidae; genus Noctilio; species Noctilio leporinus. The sequence goes on along the minus strand of PVIW01016679.1, from coordinate 95 downwards.
CTCCCCACCCACCCATTCCCTCCAAAGTCAATCCCACCTGTTGTCCATGTCCATGGTTCCTTTATACTAGGTTCTTGTCTAAGCTGCTCCCCTTC
>PVIW01016678.1:0-15980 GCA_004026585.1 Noctilio leporinus | reverse complement strand
AAAAAAAAAACGAGGAAGGAAGAAAAGAATAAAGAAAGGGTTTAGGTGTCTGGGGAAGGGAGGAATACTTAAATTGAGGACTGGGAATGCATTATAGCCACAGAGTGAGTAGACTTTAATTCGAGAGTAGGGGGAGGGTGTTGGGTATTTAGGTGGATTGAGGTATGGGGGGGATTAAGAATATGTGAGAAGTAATTTTTGCAATGGATATGTTGGGGATTAATAGTTCATATTGCTCTCTGTATAACTCAGGTGCTTGAGATTAGCAGCAATCCCTTTCCTGAGGCTGCCTCTTTTTCTTGGTCAGGACTTTACAGTCTATAGTCTATATTCTAGCTGGTCTTGGAACGTGGCAGGGCCTCTGATTGTCACAGTCAAGGCTGATTCTGAGTGTCCACCCCCAGGTAGTCTGGGCCTTCCGCAGCCTGGCTGGGTTTTAGGGCTGCCAGTATTCTGGAGCCTGCAACGTGCCCCTTCCCACTCCTGGCAGAGGTTCCTGCCAGTGAGGAGCACCCAGCACCCCTGCAGGGCAGCCCGCAACTTTGCGGGTCCCTGTGACGACTGGCCCTGCTCCCGCAGTTCCGGGAGGAGGCTGCCCCTGTCTGTCAACACTGTCCAGTGTCTGCCTACACTGTCCCGCCCTTTGGGGCGGGCACCACTCCTCCAACCCAACCAGCAGTCCACTGAGTCCTTTATGAGGCCTCTGTGATGAGCCCCTCCCAGGTGTGGGCGGTGCAGCCTTTGTCTCTGGCAATGGCGGGTCAGTTGCCCCCACTACTAGTTCTCGGCTTGTAGGCTCGCAGTTTGGAGTTCCCGCAGAGCCTGTGTGCCTGTGTGGTTGCACAGGGCTGGCAGGGGACTTCTAGCTGCTGTTTCTCCAGTGGCCCAGCAGCACCGCTTTCGGACCTGTTGCCACCCCAGCTGGTGCACTTCCCAGCTCCCCCACTCCAGCTCCCTGCAGGAGTCTTCTCCTCTGCCTCTAGCCCCATGTGGAGCCTCCTCTCCCTGTTGCCGGAGTGAGTCTCTCACACAGTCCCTCCCCTGCAAGAGTTCAATTCTGTGTTCCCTACAGCATTTGCCCTTGCTGCCCACACTTCACTGTTGTGACTTCCAGTCGCCAGGGAGCCCGGAGCTGGCCTCAGTCAAACGCACCCCTCTGGGCAGAGCTGCCACTGCCCAGAGCCGACCTCGGCCTGCCTGCTTGTCCGTCAGGAATGCCTCACCTACTGTCCTGCTGGCCTCCTCTGCCTCTGGGCTGTGGTCCCCTGTGTCCAGATGCTGCCAGTTCCAATTCCTAGGGTCCTGAAGACGTCTCATGCTCCCTATCTTGTCCTGTAGCTGCTTTGGTACTCGAAAACACCATCAGCACTGCTCTCTACTCTGTCGCCATCTTCTCTCCTCTACTTTGCCATTTTGAAATATGTTTCTCATATCCCTTCTCTACTGATGTCCCCAGGGATATGCAGGTACTTATTGATCTGCTTACTGCCACTGTGTACTATTCTGTAATTCCTAGAATTTTATATAAACGACGTATACAGCATATGCTCTTTTATTTGGCTTCTTTCAGTAAACATAAATATTCAGTAATGTGTACCAGATAATTTGTTTCTTTTTATTGCTTAGCATCATTCCATTAAATGGCCATAATGCAATGATAGTCCTATACTTATTAATGGACATTTGTGTTGCTTTCAATTCTTGACTCTTATAAAACTATTATGAACATTTATGTAAAAGTTTCTCTGTAAACACATTTTCACTTGGTTAAGTATCTAGGAGTAGAAAGGCTCAATCATATAATAGATACACAGTAAATTTTTTAGGAACTGTCAAGGTGTTTTCCAAAGTGGTTGTTCTATTTTACATTTAAAACCATGAAACTGTCATTTCTATTCATTTCTTCCCAGCAGTTGGTATGGTTAGTCTTTTTAGTTTTACCTGAAAGGTGTAATAGTATCTCATCCAGTCTTTAACTTGAATTTCTCTCTGACTAATGATGATGAGCATTTTCTGTATACATCTTTGCCATATCTTATTAGAGCAAATGTTGAAGCACATATGTTGCCTTTTTAAATTTGGGACAGAGGGGAGCAAAAAGGAGATGGATGTAATTCAACAACAATAAAATTAAATTAAAAAAAAAGTGTGTTGCTTGTTTCCTTATTGTTGGGTTTTAAGAATCCTTTGTATATTCTGGATATAAGTCCTTTGATATAAGTCTTTGGATATAAGTCTTTTCCCACTTAGTTGTTTGTATTTTACTTCTCTTAGTGTCTTTTGAAAGACAAAAAAAATTAATATTGATAAAGTCCAATTATCAACTTGTTCTTTTATGGCTTTGCCTAATCCCAATTTTTCTCCTAAGTTTTCTTGTAAAAAATTTATAGGTTTTGGACTTACCTTTAGATCTATGGTCCATTTTAGTTATTTTTAAGGTATGGAGTGATGTAGGAATTGAAATATATTTTTAAAATGTGATCCTACTTTATAGTGTCATATTTTGACAAGATTATTTTTTAATACTGGATTTTCTTGTACCTCTGTTGAAAATTTATTGAGTATATTTCTGTATGCTCTATTATGTTTTGAGCTGTCTATCTTTATAAGATTGACTTGATTACTATATTTTAAGCTACATATTATATACTTATAATAAAATATAATTATTTTTATCAATTATGCTATTACAGTGTCCCAGTTATTCCCCTTTGCCCCTCTCTGCACAGTACTTCCCTTCTCTCTAGCTATGCCTCCCACCCATTAGTTCATGTCCATGGTTCATGCATATAAGTTCCATGGCTTCTCCATTTACTTTACTATTCTTAACATTCCACTGTCTATCCCCCAACCAGTTATGCTTCTTGACCCTAGCACTTTTTCCCCCATTCTTTCCCTTTCCCCTCCCTGCTGATGACCCTCCATATGACATATTTTTTATTTTGATTACTATATTTTAAAATCCATCTTGAACTCAGGTATTTTCAGTTTCCCAATTTTATTTTTCTTTTTCAAAGTTATTATGTATATACTAGGTCCTTTCTATTTCCACATGGATTTCAGAATTAATTGTTTATTAAAAAAAAAACTTCTGGGATTTTCACTGGGATTGTATTATATTTATAGATAGATAATTTAGGAAGAATAGACATCTTAATAACAGTCTTCTGGCCTATGAACACTGTATTTAGGTCCTCAGTAATTTCAAATTTCTCCTCTGTGCTGATCATGATACTGAATCCTGAAACTTCAGCTCCCTGGGGTCTCATTGGAAAATTAACTGTCCCCTCAACTCATGGAGTTCACCAGTCTCCACATGTGTTTTCCTTTCTTCACCATAGTCTGGAAATGTGTTCAGAACAGTGAGGTTGAACAACGGTAGGTCTTACCTCTTATTTCTGTCTCAGTTTTGGCTCTTATACATAAGACTACTATGAATATTTGTGTACAGGTCTTTGAAAGACAGGGTTTTTTTTTTTTGTTGTTGTTGTTAAGTATGTAGGAGTGGGAAGGCTTAGTCATATGGCAGCTGGATGTGCCATATAATAAACTAAAGTCTTTCAAAACATTGATTCATATTCATATATTTTTTCATTGTTTCACACAGGAACATAAATACAGTACCTGTTATTCCATCCTGGCCTGAAGTAGCTCTTTTTAATGACTGTAGGATCTATAGTAATTTGTCTAACTTTTTAGTTTGACATTGGTTATTTGTCTTTTATGTTTGAGATAATTTCTTAAAAGTTGTATTAATTTATTGACTTTTGGCTATTTAGTTGGTCTTTTGTATGTGTATTTGTTTTCCATTTTAACCTCTTTCCCTAATTTTATTCTTTGTTTCCTTTCACATTTTTGGATTTAATTTAGTGTTCTATATCTTTGTAGGTGGATGATTAAAACAAAGACATTTTTAGACTTTTAATGTATTTTAATGTAAATTTCTTTCTAAGCCTAATTTCAGAAGTTTTGAGGTATTATATTTTAATTAACACTTTAGTTACAATGTTTTATATTTTACTTATGGTGTCTCCTTTAAACTATGTGTTGTTTAATATTTATTTATTAATCTTCCCAAGTACTGGTAAATTCCCATTATCTTTTGTTACTGACTTTCTCTCTGAGAGTAAATGTTTGTTTTTCAGACTTTTCTAAATTATTCATACTTGCTTTATGGACAGGAATGTAGTCAGTGCCTTGTGATCTTTAGAAAATGTGTATTCAGAAATTGCTGGTTACATGTATGTTTATTTAGGTCCAAATTATTGATGGTGTGGTAGAAGTTTTGTATATCTCTACTAATTACTTGTTCTATTATTTATTCTACTTATTTTGAAATGTATGCTGCCATTCTTTTTTATTGAGAATTTGTAATTTTATATCATTTTCCATTTTATTCTACTAGTTCTAGCTTTATAAATACTGAGACTAATATTATCATGTGTGAACATATTGGAAATTGTGATTTGTTGAGTGAATTTACCATTTAGGTGTTAAACATAAATATAATCTATATCTATAATAATATTTCCCTTAATTCTATGTTGTAGAATATTAATTTAGATTAATATCAATATAAGAGCAACCCAACTGATAGAACTAGTTAGATGGATTAGAGAAAAGAAAAAGATAGAAGTTAGCAATATGAAGAATTACAAAGTGACAAAACTAAAGATTTTATGTATCTTAAAAAGATATATGAAAATTAAGAATGGAAATCATGCCAATAATTTAAGTTAAAAATTTTTGGACAAGTTCTTTGAGGAATTCAAACATGAGTTGTCATATCCATTAAGTAATTATTGACATTGTATTTAATGACCCTTCCACAAAGAAAACTTCAGTAGCAGTGGCTTTACTGGGAAATTATACCATGAATTTAATGAAGAAATAATATAAATTATAAAAATCAAAGGGGAAGATATATATTCCAAGTTATTTTACAAAGCCACTATTAGACTTCTCATAAAGTCAAAGATATATAAAAATTGAGACCAATATCCCTCATGAACATAGATATAAAAATCTTAAAAATTTGAATCAACTAAACCAATGATATATAACAATGATAATACTTTCTATATAATAGGCTCTTTTTCTCCAGGAATTTAAGTTTGATATAGCATTTGAAAAGCAATCATCATATCAATAGACTAAAAAAGAAAAAATACATATATTAATAATACATGAAAGAAAGAAAGAATATTTGGCAAAATCTCACATTCAAACCATGTAAATACTCTTAGGAAGTGTGTATAGGTAACTTTGCCAACCTGATGTAGGACAACCACAAAAAATTCCATCTAATGTAATACTTCATGGCTAATGACTGTTTTCCTTTCAAGAAAGGAACAAGGCAATGATATTTGATCTCACCACCTTTCTTCATTATCATGGGCATTTTAACTATAAGGAATAAAGAATATAGTTCAAAATGGAGTGGGGAAAGTATCTGAATGGGAGAGAAGGAAGAAAAATTATGTTTGTTCACTCACAACTTAATTTTGCTATATAAAGCCCCACATAATCTACAAAAAAAGTTACAGAACTGATAACTGAATTGTACATGAATGCAAAAAAAAAAAAAAAAAAATGGGGTCAACGTAAAAAGCAATTGTAATAATTATACAGTGTGCACGTGATAAATTGGCAAAGAGGTTGCATCTCCTTACTTCTCATGCTTCCATTTTCTTTTTTAATTTAATTTTATTGTTGTTTTATTATACCCATCCCATTTTTCCTTCCCTCTGTCCCTTTTCCACCTACCCACTCCCTCCAAAAGTCAATCCCATTTGTTTTCCATGTCCACGGTTCTTCCATACTAGTTCCTTGACTAAACTGCTCCCCTTCTTTGCCTCCTCCTCTCTCCTCCTTTCTGCCCACTGGAGATATATTCATTATATTCATATATCTGGTTCTGCTCTGCTTATTTGTTTGTTTTGTTCATTATTGTCCTGATATGGGTGAGATCATATGGTACTTGTCTTTCACTTACTGGCTTATATCACTAAGCATAATACTTTCTAGTTCCATCCATGTTGTTGCAAAGGGTAGGAGTTCCTTCTTTCTTTCTGCTGTGTAGTATTCCATTGGGAAAATGTAGCAAAGTTTTTGATCCAATCATTATCCACTGATGGGCACTTAGGCTGTTTACAGTACTTGGCTATTGCAAATAGCACTGCTATGAACATAGAGGTACATAGGTTCTTATGAACTGGTGTTTCAGGATTCTTTGGGTATAGTCTTAGTAGTGGAAATGCTGGATCAAAAAGCAGTTCAATTTTTAGTTTTTTAAGGAAACTCCATACTGTTTTCCATAGTCGCTGCACCTGCCTGCATTCCCACCAGCAGTGCACCAGGGTTCCCTTCTCCCCACATCCTACCAACAATTGTTGTTTGTTGATTTGTTCATGATTGCCATTCTGACAGGTGTGAGATGGTATCTTATTGTGGTTTTAATTTGTATCTCTCTGATGGCTAGTGACGTTGAGCATTCTTTCATAAGCCTCTGGGCCCTTTGTATATCTTCCTCAGTGAGTTGTCAGTTCAGGTCCTTTGCCCATTTTTTAATTGGGCTGTCTCCCTGGTGTTGAATCTCATAAGTACTTTATATATTTTGGATATCAAAACCTTGTCTGAGGTCTCATTGGCCAATATGTTTTCCCATACAGTTGGTTCCCTTTGCTGGTGTTTTCTTTAGCTAAACAGAAACTTTTCAGTTTGATATAGTCCCATTTGTTTATTTGTTCTTTGATTTCCTTTGCCCCTGGAGAAGTATCAATAAACATATTTCTGCATAGGATATCTAAAATTTTACTGCCTATATTTTTCTCCAGGACCTTTATGGGGGCACTACTTATGTTTAAGTCCTTTGTCCATCTTGAGTTTATTCTGGTATATGGTGTAAGGTGGTGGTCTAGTTTTACCTTTTTTGATGTTGCTGTCCAGTTCTCCCAACACCACTTGTTGAAGAGACTGTTTTAACACCATTTGATGTTCCTTCCCCCTTTGTCAAAGATAAATTGACCATAGAGTCCTGGGTTTATTTCTGAGCTCTCTATTATGTTCCATTTATCTATATGTCTATTCTTATGCCAGTATCAGACTGTTTTGATGACAGTAGCCTTGTATTGTTTGATGTCCAGTATAGTGATTCCTTCTACCTTGTTCCTTTTTCTCAAGATTGCTGTGGCTATACATGGGCATTTATGGCTCCATATAATTTTTTATACTATTTTTTATATTTCTGTGAAGTCTGTCATTGGTATTTTAATTGGGATTGCATTAGATTGAATCTGTAGATTGCTTTGGGTAGTATGGACATTTTAATGATGTTAATTCTTCCCATCCATGAACATGGTATATGCTTCCATTTATTTGTATCTTCCTTAATTTTTTTCTTCAATGTTCTGTAGTTTTCTGAGTACAGGTCTTTTACCTCCTTGGTTAAGTTTATTCTGAGGTACTTTATTTTTCTTGTTGCTATGGTAAATGAATTGTTTCCTAGGTTCTATGTCTGATATTTCATTATTGGTATGCAAAAATGCTTTTGATTTCTGGATATTGACTTTATATCCAGCTAGTTTGCTAAATTAGCTTATTAGGTCAAGTAAGTTTTTCATGGAGTCTATCAGGTTTTGTTTGTACACTATCATGTCATCTGCAAATATTGACAGTTTTCCTTCTTCCTTTCACATTTGGATACCTTTGATTCCTTTTTCTTCTCTGATAGCTATGGCTAGAACTTCCAAAATGATGTTGGACAGAAGTGGAGAAAGTAGACAGCCTTGTCTTGTTCCTGTTCTTAGGGGGAAAGCTTTTAGTTTTTGCCCATTGAGTGTGATGTTGACTTCAGGTTTCTCATATATGGCCTTTATTAAGTTGAGGTATGCTCCCTCTATTCTAATTTTGCTGAGTGTTTTTTTTCTCATAAATGGTTGCTGTACTTATGAAATGCTTTTTCAGCATCTATTGATATGATCATATGTTTTTGTCTTTCATTTTGTTGATGTGGTGTATTACATTTATTGATTTGCAATTGTACAATCCTTGCATCCCTGGAATGAAACCCACTTGATTATGGTATATTATCTTTTTAATGTATTACTGGATCTGGTTAACCAATATTTTGTTGGGAATCTTAGGATCTATGTTCATCAGAGATATTGGCCTATAGTTTACTTTCTTATTTTTTTAATCTTTTTTTTAAAGATTTTATTTCATCATTTTTAGAAAGAGGGGATGGGAGAGAGGCAGGGATAGAGACATCAATGTATGGTTGCTTTTCACCTGCCTCCAGCCACAGACCTGACTGGAGACCTGGTTTGCAACCTTGTTATGTGCCCTGGCTAGGGAATCAAATCTGTGACCTTTGGGTTCACAGGCTGGCACCTTATCCACTGTGCTACCAGCCAGGGCTCTAGTTTACTTTCTTAGTTACACCTTGACCTGGTTTTGGGATTAGAGTAATGTTGGCCTCATAGAAAGTGTTTGGAAGTCTTCGCTCTTGTTGGATTTTTTGGAATAGGTTGAGAAAGTTAGGAGTTAGTTCTTCTCTAAATGTTTGGTAGAATTCACCTGTGTAGCCATCTGGTCTGGGGTTCTTATGCTTTGGGAGATTTTTGCTTACTTCTTCAATTTCACTAATTGTTATTGGCCTATTCAGGCTTTGTGCTTCTTCTGGGTTCAGTTTTGGTAGATTATACATTTCCAGAAGTGTGTCCATTTCACCCAGATTGTCATATTTCTTGTCACATAGTCGTTTATAGTAATTTCTTACAATTCTTTGTATTTCTAAAGTATCAGTTGTGATTTTTCCTCTGTCATTTCTGATTCTGTTTATTTGGGTCCTCTCTCTCTTTTTCTTGATGAGTCTGGATAAAAGCTTGTCAATTTTGTTTATTTTTTCCAAGAACCTACTCTTGGTTGATTCTTCAATCAATTTGACTCTTCAAATTGTATTTTGAGTCTCTAAGTTATTTAACTCTATTCTGATCTTGATGATTTCCTTTCTTCTACTTGCTATGGGCTCTGTTTGTTGTTGCTCCTCTAGTTCTTGCATTTTTCTGATTAGGTTGTTTGTATAAGCTTCTTCTGATCTTTTTAAGTATTGCTGTGAATTTCCTTCTGAGGACTGCCTTTGCTGTGTCCCATAGCTTTTGGGCTGCTATGTATCCGTTGTCATTTGCTTCCAGAAACGTTTTGATTTCATCCTGACCTCATTGTTAACCCATTCATTACTTAAAAGCATGTTATTTGGTCTCCATGAGTTAGAGTGTTTTTGTTTTTTTCCCTTGAGATTGGTTTCTAGTTTTAAGCCATTGTGATCTGAGAAGATGCTTGGTATGATTTCAATTTTCCTGTATTTGTGCAGATTTGTCTTGTGACCTACCATGTGGTCTAGCTTAGAGAATGTTCCATGTGCATTTGAAAAGAATGTGTATTTTGCTTCTTTGGGGTGAAAGTTTCTATATATATCTGTTAAGTTCATAACTCTAGAGTGTTGTTCAATGTCACAACATCCTTGGTGATCTTTTGTTTGAAAGATCTGTCCCTTTCTAGTAGTTTGTTGCTGTCTATATCCTTCTTGAAGTCCTCCAAGATTTTTCTTATATATTTCGGAGCTCCTATGTTGGGTGCATATATGTTTACCAGAGTTATTTTTTCTTAATGGATTGTTCCCTTAAATATTATGAAATGTCCTTCTTTATCTCTTTTTATAGCCTTTATTGTAAAATCTATTTTGTCTGAAATAAGTATTGCTACTCCAGCCTTTTTTTCATGTCCTTTTGCTTGATATATATTTTTCCATCCCTTCACATTCAATCTGTGTCAATCTTTTGTTCTGAGGTGGGTCTCTTGAAGACAGCATAAATGTTGCTCATATTTTCTTATTCATTCAACTACCCTACGTTTTCTGATTGGTGCATTTAATTCATTTACATTTAAGGTTACTATTGATTGATATTTATTGTCATTTTCCTACTTTGTACCTGTATTCCTCTCTTTCTCATTCTGTTTCTTCCTTTTTTTTTTTTTAAAGCAGACCTGTTAGCATTTCTTGCAATGCTGGTTTGGTAGAGATGTATTCTTTTCATCTTCTTTTGTCTGGGAAACTCCTTATTTCTCCTTCCATTTTGAATGAGAACCTTGCTGGGTAGAGTATTCTTGGTTGAAGCCCTTTGTTTCCCATTACTTGGAATATTTTTTGCCACTCCTTACGGCTTATATTGTTTTTGTTGAATAATCATTTGATAACCTTATCAGAGATTCCTTATATGTTATTTGCTTTTTCTCTCTTGATGCTTTTAGGATTCTCACTTTGTCTTTGAAATTTGCCATTTTAATTATAATGTGTCTTGGAGTGGGTCTGTTTGGGTTCATCTTTATTGGGACTCTCTTTGCTTCCTGAACTTAAGTAACATTTTCACTCATCTTGTTAAGGAAATTTTCTATCATTATTTTTTTGAACAGGTTTTCCATTCCTTGTTTCTCTTCTCCTTTTGGTATCCCTATGATATGAATATTGTTATGTTTCATGTTGTCCTGCAGCTCTCTTAAAACCTCTTCAATCTTGTTCAGCCTTTTTTCATTCTGTTGCACTCTCTTGGAATATTTTTCTACGTTGTCCTCCAACTCACTGATCTGATCCTCTGCTTCCTCTAGCCTGCTGTTGATTCCTTCTACTGTATTATTCAATTCAGAAATTGTGTTCTTCATTTTCTCCTGGCTCTTACTGATAGTTTCTAAGTCCTTTTTAATGCTGGTGTCGCTCTCAGTAAGTTCCTTGTAGCTTCTTTGGAGTTCTTTGTAATTCTCTTGGAGTTGTTTATAGTTTTCTCTGAGCTGGCTGAGTTTGTTGAGCTTCTCTATCATCATTATTTTGAATTCCATATATGATAGTTTGCTTGCCTCTGTTTCATTTAGTGATCTTTCTGGGGATTCCTTCTTTCCTTTTGATGATGGACTGATTCTTTTTTCCCCATTTTGGGTGTCTGTTGTTATGTGTTTTTGTCTTGGATTAATCTGCTTTGATTCGTTGCCTTTGTGGAGCACCTTTCTGTGTTAGCAGATTTGTGGAGTTCAGTGTTTCTGTCTCCTAGAATTCCTTAACTTGTTGCTGTTGGGGTGGCCTTTATGCCATTAACTTGGGCTGTTTGGTTGTATTTTGGATTTGTTGTAAGTGTTGTTCCTTTACCTCTAGTTGGCTGATTGAAAGGCACTCCTTCTATCCTGTCTCATACACTATTTTTGAGCTGCTCCTAGAATAGAACCACTAGTCCAGGCAAAATAACCACACCTTCAGAGATATCTTTCTCCTTTAATCCCCCCTTTTGACTGCCTATGAACCTAGCTATATACCCATATCCTCCAAGGTAACCCCCACTTTTAATCACACTCTCAGCTGCAACTGAGCCAGTCTTAATAGGGATGTAGATATGATAAGACTGTTATATGAGGGGAAAATGATTAAGTTGACTAAAGTATAGATAATTTTGAAGGGTACAAAGGATTAGCAAAGTCAGTGGGGATATGAGAGAGAAAGCCAACTTATTTCTTATGTAGAAATGCGGAGATGGAAAATAAGAATGCCTCAAGTCGGAGTGAACGGTATAAACCTATATATGTAGTTGCCGCATCTACCTCCCTCTCCACTCTTAATGATCTCTGTTTGGTCCAGGTGGAGCCAGGACCTGTGCGTTTTTAGCAGAAAAAAAGAATGTGTAGTCCCTAGTAGCACAACCCACCCCCAACACACACACATACATATATATATATATATATATATATATATATATATATATATATATAAAATAATTTAAAAAAAGAATGGGTTTAAGTGGCTGGAGTACAGAGGAATACTAGATTGATGACTGGGAATGCATTGTAGCAGAAGAGTGAGTAGACTTTAAAACAAGAGTAGGAGTAAAACAAGAGGAGTACAAATATGGGAATTGGGATACACTATAATATAAACAGTATTTACTTAAAGTACACTAATTGCGAGGGTTGGAAGTAACTTTTGAAAAGGATATATTAGAGATTAATAGTTCATGTAGCTCTCGGTGTAACTCAGGTGCTTGAGATTAGCAGCACTCCATTTCCTGAGTCTGCCTCTTTTTCTTAATCATGTCCCTGCAGTCTATAGTCAAGCTGTGTGGTCTTGGAGTGGCAAGGCCTATGGCTATCACAGTCAGGGCTGATTCTGAGTGTCAGCCCCCAGGTAGGCTAAGCCTCCAGTAGTCTAGCAGGGTTTCTGCACATCTGGTGTTTTGGGGCCCTTCCTTCTCTCACTGGTTCTGTGTGAAGACCTGAAGGGTGCTTATGTGGCGTTAATGGCAGCTCTTCCACCTCCAGCTCCTTGAGGAGGTTTCTGCTTGTGATGGGCACCTGGCTCCAACAGGGGTGGCCTGCAAGCTCATTTGCTTCTGTGATGGCTGGCCCTCCCCTTGCAGTTCTTGGAGGATGTAGCCCCTGTCCACAAATAGTGCCTGGCTCCCTGGGTGCCTGAAGGTCATTTGCCTGCTATGGCTGGCCCTCTACACAGTCCAGTTCTTTGAGGAGGTTTTTCTCCAGGGGTCACACAGAGCAGTCTGCTAGTGAAGGTTCCCCTACCGCCTCCAGCTCTTCAATGTGGTTTTTGTCACCTGCAGTGGGAGAGCCAGTTGCACCAGCAGAAAGTTCCTGGCATGCAGTTTCGAGTTTCCATGGGAGCCTGTGTGGTGGAGTGTGAGGTATTGGGCCTCCCTTCTTGCTGGGACTCCAAACTGCCCTCTTCCTGTGTGGTGCAGTAGCACAATTTTTGGTCCTCTTGCTGTTCTAGCCCATGCATTTCCCCACTCCCCTGCTCCTGCTCTCCACAGGTCTCTCCTCCTCCGTCTCTGGCCCCAGGAGGCACTTCCTCTCTCAGCCTCTGGAGCACAGCCCTCTCACAGTCCCTCCCCCGCAGGAGTTCAATTCCTCATTCCCTCTGGAGTTTGCACTCACTGTCCACACTTCATTGCTCAGATTTCTAGTCACTGGGGAGCCTGAAACTGTCTTAAGTCAGAGCCTCCCCTCTGGGCAGAGCTGCCACTGCCCAGAACCGACCTCAGCCCCCAGGCCTGCAGTTTCAGAATTGTCTCACCTGCTCTCCTGTAGGTCTTTGCAACATCTGGGCTGTGCACCCCTGAGTCAAGATGCATACCACTCCAATTCACAGGGACCTGCAGACATCTTGTGCTCTTTACCCTATCCTCTAGCTGCTCTGGCACTTGAGAACTCCATTAGCACTGCCCTCTGCTTTGTCGCCATCTTCAGTCCCTCTCATGCTTCTTATTCATTTAAAAAAACTATGTTTCTAAGGTTATGATTTAACATCATCATTTCAGATATAAAGCATTAAATTCTGAGAGAAACTGTCATGTGAAAGGAATACAATGTTAGAGCAACCATAATTTATGGACTGTGTTCAGGGCCAACTGCAAAGCAAATTTCTGACTTTAATAATATCCCTTTATGTACAGTTTACAACATGAAGAAGGTGTATGATGTGGATCCTGATGTTGCCACAGCAACAAGGAAAATGCATAAGGTACACAAGGATCTCACAGCTCTAGATATTGTACACAGAATCCAGGAGATCATCAATGAAGATTCAGAAAAGTCAATGCATTCCATAGCAAGAGAACTACAGATGTTGGCTGCAATGGTTTGCAAGACTGTTGCTGAAGATAGATACAGATCATATGTTCTTAGAAGAGGCCAGTTTCTTGCTTTTTCAAAAAACAAAGGTGCTTTGAAAAAACAAGGAAACTGCTAACAAAAATTTAAAATCCCAAAGGAAAAAACCCTCTGATTTTCTTCTCCAACACCAAGAACCTTCAGCAGGACCAAATAGCCAGAATCTTAATGAAGTCCCAATTGTCATGAAAATAAAATTTCCTGCTACATTAATGGTGTTAAGTGTTGTCAGCAATGAAGGAGATATCATAACCCTGCTTTTGTTTCCACAAGGCTTGAAGGTGACTGCTGATGTTTACCTTAACATTTTGAGAGTAGTAGTTGTACCATGGATGAAGCAAGTCACAAATGGACATCATTTGACCTTCCAACAAGTTCAGCACATAATGCCAAAAAGGTGCAAGAATTATTCAGTGTCAGTGTTCCTCAATTCTGGTCAAAGGAAATCTGGCTGCCTAGTTCACCAGATGCAAATCCTTCTGACTATTATGTATGGGGCATTTGTGAGAGAGAAGCTAATAAACAGCCTTATTCCAATAAAGAGGCTGTTCAAGCTACCATTGAAACATGTCCATGAAAAAGGAAAAAGTTAATTAAAACGTGCTCAAGATTCCAAAGTCAAATGGAATCTATTATTGTAGCAAGTGGAGACATTTTTGAACAATTTAAAAAATAACTATGTTTATGTATTTAAATATAAAAATAAATTTATTTCAAAATATAACACTTTTGTGGTATGTTGTTTATATTACTAAAATTTTGCCACTTTATCATGTGCACCCTGTGTACTTGCAGATGAAAATGGAAATAAAATGGTAATAATAATAGCCTCAAAATTAAAAAAATTAATACATCATATTATTGCAATGCTAGAGGCATGGGGTGTTGAGGATCCTGGGTTAGAGGACTAGGGTGAAAAAGGTGAAGACAGAAGGAACAATTATGAGAGGGAACCTAATGTAAAAACTAGTAGAGGGAAGAGAGAACTATTAATACCATAAGACCAAAGATTACATGCAGAGTAGTAGGAGCAATGTTGATTCTTAACAAAAGTACAAAAGCAAAAAGGGAAATTGATTTCAGGAAGAGTATTTCATGTTTTTTGAGTAAATAAAAATTTAAAATCTAGAAACATATTTCACAAAATACATCCTACTAATCTTTCCTCTGCCTGCCCCTGAAATAATGATTCTATCTTTTTCATTAATGTTACATCCCCGCATCTCCCCCCTTTCTTTATTCTTTCTTTCAGTAACTTACCCACTCTCAAGTCTCATACATGTTGAAATTCATTGTGTTTATTGCCAATATTATTTTGGATTTTTATCTTAACATGAATGTTGCTAAATATCTCTACTGACCTACATTTTTTTTCCATCACTGCAGACACTGATGAACTTAAAAAAAAAATTAGTCCCAGTAGTCACCCAAGCAGACACTGCTTGCTATGACCCCTCTGGGTAATATTACTCTTATGGAGGAAATTAATTTGGAATGACCCTCCAACTAGCAATTAGGCAGTTTGGACCATAATTTATTATTGATTGATAATAGTGCAATGAAGGAAAGAATGTAAAACATTGCTAATGTCAAAAGTGGCTTTATTGTCTCTCTTTTATCTACTTCTCCTGTCATTTTGTCATAGATTAACCTTGTAATTTTATAAAATGCTGATGCAAGCTTTATGGCTTCATCACCAAGCTGTTGATGTCCTCATCATTGCCTTCTTGTTGGCTAGCATAATTCTTCTCACAACATATTGGAATTCGGAGAAAAGATGGGATTTCAGGTGGTTACTAGGAGTATGCTTTCTTTATCAAAACTTTTTTATTCTTCATAGCCACTGGGAACGTCTAGAAGATTCTGCAGTCAAATTTAACTGATGAATTCTTTTCTATCTGTGATAAAATGAAGCTCTTTTGTGGTCTACAATGCTGCAGCATAGGCTTTAATTCTTTTATTTGACAGTAATTCTCAAGTGTGCCAGAGGAAGAAATAGTAAAAACAGATTTTATTTTTTATTTAAACATTTTTAATTAAAATAAAAAAATTGGATAACCGGAGGAGGGAAGATGGCGACAGAGTAGAGAGCAGTGCTGATGGTGTTCTCAAGTACCAAAGCAGCTAGAGGACAGGATAAGGAGCGTGAGACGTCTTCAGGACCCTAGGGATTGGAACGGACAGCATCTGGACACAGGGGAGCAGAGCCCAGAGGCAGAGGAGGCCAGCGGGACAGTAGGTGAGGCGTTCCCGACCGA
>PVIW01016677.1:0-15985 GCA_004026585.1 Noctilio leporinus | reverse complement strand
AAACTACAGAACAATGAAGAAAGAAATCAAGGAAGACACAAATAAATGGAAGCATATACCATGTTCGTGGATGGGAAGAATTAACATCATTAAAATGTCCATACTACCCAAAGCAATCTACATATTCAATGCAATCCCAATTAAAATACCAATGATAGACTTCACAGAAATAGAAAAAATACTTCAAAAATTTATATGGTGCCAAAAACGCCCACGAATAGCCACCACAATCTTGAGAAAGAAGAACAAGGTAGGAGGAATCACAATACCGGACTTCAAACAATACTACAAGGCTACTGTCATCAAAACAGCCTGGTACTGGCATGAGAACAGACATATAGATCAATGGAACAGAATAGAGAGCCCAGAAATTAACCCAGGACTCTATGGTCAACTAATATTTGACAAAGGGGGAAGGAACATCCAATGGAGTAAAAACAGTCTCTTCAACAAATAGTGTTGGGAGAACTGGATAGCAACATGTAAAAAGATAAAACTAGACCACCAACTTACACCCTACACCAGAATAAACTCAAGATGGATAAAGGATTTAAACATAAGCAGTGCCACCATAAAGGTCCTGGAGAAAAATATAGGCAGCAAACTTTTGGATATCCTATGCAGAAATATGTTTACTGATACTTCACCAAGGGCAAAGGAAATGAAAGAACGAATCAACAAATGGGACTATATCAAATTGAAAAGTTTCTGTTCAGCTAAAGAAAATATCAGCAAAATTCAAAGGGAACCAACTGTATGGGAAAACATAATTGCCAATGATACCTCAGACAAGGGTCTGATCTCCAAAATATATAAAGAGCTAATGCAACTCAACACCAGGGAGACAGGCCGCTCAATTAAAAAATGGGCAAAGCACCTGAACAGACAACTCACTGAAGAAGATATACAAAGGACCCAGAGGCCTATGAAAGAATGCTCAACATCACTAATCATCAGAGAGATGCAAATTAAAACCACAGTAAGATACCACCTCACACCTATCAGAATGGCAATCATCAACAAATTAACAGACAACAAGTGTTGGCGAGGATGTGGGGCAAAGGGAACCCTCATACACTGTTGGTGGGAATGTAGGCTGGTGCAGCCACTGTGGAAAACAGTATGGGGTTTCCTTAAAAAACTGAAAATGGAACTGCCTTTTGATCCAGCATTCCATTACTTGGCCTATACCCAAAGAATCATGAAACACCAATTCATAAGGACCTATGTACACCTATGTTCATAGCAGCACTATTTACAATAGCCAAGTGCTGGAAACAGCCTAAGTGCCCTTCAGTGGATGATTGGATCAAAACACTTTGGTATATTTACACAATGGAATTCTATATAGCAGAAAGAAAGAAGGAACTTGTACCCTTTGCAACAACATGGATGGAACTGGAGAGCATTATGCTTAGTGAAATAAGCCAGTCAGTGAAGGACAAATATCATATGATCTCACCCATTACGGGACTATAATGAGCAAAACTAACAACAAGCAAAACAGAACCAAGTGTATGAATACAGTGAATAGTCCTTCAGTGGTCAGGGGCAAAGGGGTTGGGGGGGGGAGGCAGAGGCAAAGAAGGGGAGCAGCTTAGACAAGAACCTCATATAAAGGAAACATGGACATGGACAACAGGTGGGATTGACTTTGGGGGGAATGGGTGGGTGGGGAGGGGGACAGAGGGGAGCAAAAAGGGGATGGATGTAATACAACAACAATAAAAAAAAAGACAAGAATAAAATGAGCAAATATTGATAAAGATGGAAAGAGATTAAGACTATTATAAGAAATTAAAAATGAATATCTGTTGACTAACAAAGAAAAATGATTTTGCGTTGATAGAGGGAGGAGAAATAACAAGAGTAAGGAATAGAAACAAGGCTAAGAAAAAAATAATGAAAAGTACATCATAAATAAAAAAGGGAAGAAAGGCGGCAAAATGGAGCAAACGAAGAAAAGAGTATAATATGAAGTTTAAATTTTGTTTAAATAGTGAAAAAATATGAACAAAAAAGAATAAAGACATTCACCACAGCAATATCAATGACAAAGAGCAAAGATTAATAAATATGGAAAAGGAATAGGTAGGAAAAAAGAAAGAAAACACATGAGATATCTAAAGGAAAGAAAGGTGATTTTGAGAGGACAGAGTAAGAAGAAATAATAAGAGTAAGGAATGAAAACTAGTCTATGAGAGGGAAATATAAAATTTACAATAAAAATGAAAGGGAAAGAGGAAGGTAAAATGGAGAAGGAGAGGGGAACAGCAAAATTTGAGATTTGAAATATCAAAATAGTGAATCTCTATGAATAAAATTGAAGAAATGTAAAAACAACCACCATGTCAACAACCAATGAGAAAAGATTAATAAAGGTTGGGAGAAACTAAGAATATTATAAGAAAGGAAAAGAGAAGGTGAGATGACTAATGTCAAGAAAAATAATTTTGAGAGGCTGAAGGGAGAAGACACAGTAATAGTGTGGAATAGAAACAAGACATAGAAAGGGAAAAATAAAATTTAAGACAAAAATAAGAAGAGGAAGGATGAAGGCAAAGTGGAATAAGATAGTAAAATATGAGATTTTAAATAAACTAAAATAAAAAATAGTGAAATAATAAGAACAAGCTTGAAGAAAAAGAAAGATGTTAAAAAGTTTTGCACAAGAAAAATAGAACACAAATAATGAAGAAGACCATGGTGGTATTCATCTTAGCAGAGTGTTTGCCACTCTCACATCTTTCTGGGTCTGCCTCTGATAATGTGAATGGTATCCTAGTCTAGCCCTAGAGAGCCTTTTCAAGATTACAAGCAATCCACTGTCTGTGGATGTCTCCTTCAGGTTTGGCTGGGCCCTACTGTTCTGCCTTGCCATTTTTCCATTAGCACAAGGCCCAAGAGTGGTTCATCTAATGTCTGAAAGCACTGTCAGTACCACCTCCCCCTGCCTGCGGAGGGGCCCTCTGGTGTGATCAGGATGGTGGGATCCCTGGATTACTCCCCTGGGAGGCACTGTTCAGTCTTCAGAGGATATGGTGGGGGTGTTTCCCTGGCCCCCTCTTCCACCACATGTCTTGGTATGTCCCAGGTTATTTCCAATAATGGATAATTTCTAGTGAATTACCTGTCTGTTTCCTATAAGGGGCCAAATTATGTAAAAGGGTTAGCTCTTTTCTGCTTGGCTCTGATGGCAGCTCTGTATAAGAGTTGAGGCCCAGTGGGGCCCTGAACACCCCTTGCTGCACCTGTCTCTAATCTTTGTGCTCTGCTGGTTTAAGTGAATCAGGGCCTGAGGCACCAGCATAGCTCATAGTGTTTAATAGAAGTTCAGAAAGGGCTTTCAGAGTTTCTCCTCCTTTCCCCTACTGCAGGAGCCTGGCCTCACTGATCTTCAGAGCCTGCAATCCCAAAGGTTGAGGTTGAGCATGCCTGGCTTTGAGGGGACCTCACCAGCTATAGTGAATTTCAGGTGTTCAGCTCCTGGCCATTTAGTTTCTAGTCTTCAGCTCTTACAGAAGACTTAGGCACAAACTCTGCATCTGCACAGCTCCCTGCTTGCCAGCCACACTAGGCATGGTTCCCACAAACCCTTCACTGTGCCACTTTCCATTCCTCCTGTGTAGCTGGACTCAGTAGGACTGAACTGGGCTTACACTCGGGTTTCTTTGCTGGCAGAGCTGCTGTGCACACGTGCATGTGCGTACAAGCACAGGGTCCCTGACCAGTTTTGCCTCAGCTCCTCCTTTAAGAGTCTCTCTGTGGCCCCCACACTGCAACACTGAGCCCTGAGTCAGTTGTCCATGCTCTACTTCCCCCCAAATCACAAAATTTCAGTCAGGGTTGTCCAAAACCTGTCAGTGCTTTCTACATTTTTAGGAGATAAGAGTTTCTCTCTGGAACTCTCCTGGTTGGTGCTGTAACTATGGACATGCTGCTCACTGGGTGTGTATAGCTTAAGTTTCCCAGACTTTGTATATCTTTTTTAAGTCTTTCCTGATTAGGGATGGTGGTTTCCCTGTGTGGGTTCAGGGCCTGCTCCTGGAGGAGAGAAAGCTACTAAGCTATGTTTTCTGTGTGTTCTCTCCTCTGCTGTAGGTACCTGACACAGGGCATTCCCACCTCAACTTACAAAATCTCTTACCAGATGGCACATGGCATACTCTGTATTCCTTGGCTTCAAATATTCATATCAGCTGAGATTCCATTGATTTTTTTTAGGTCACTTGTCAAAAGATTAGCCAAAAGTCCATGCTGAGGGCACAAGCAAGTGGATTCAGCATCTACCTACTTGGCCACCATCTCTGCATTTCCTTTTTATTTTTGTTTTTTGATAAATTAAATATTTTATAAGGCAAAATAGTATGTTAGGAATAGAGAACCAATTTATAACTTGATACATTTAGAAAATACAAACTCTACATAATAGATTTGAACTTCCACTGGGGACCAAGAAGGCTGGTATACTTAGGGCTAGCCTCCTAAAAAGTGCCAGCCTATGAAAGGCAAGAAAAATGGAAACTGAAGAAAGTGTTTGCTGAAGTGTTATGTCAAAGCTAGAGATTAGCCTTGTTTACAAAGTTACAAAAGTAGGAATAATTCCACCGTTAGGCATATGTAAGATTTAGATATGACTAACTACCTTTAGTAAATAATAGAGCTTAGGGATTGTCTCAGGTTGCATCAGGAATCAAAGTTAGACCCCATTTTCTCCTTGAGTTTTCATAGTTTCTCCAATAAAAATCAATTCATTGGCACGTGAAATCAATTTTTCATATTCTTAAAGCATGCTGTCCCTTCTTCCCTTAAGCCACCTGATAATATTTTGCTTTATATTTTAGTTATTTTTGTACCTCTTTCTGATACAAAACATTCTGAAAGTAAAGAATACCTCTTATACATCATTTTTACTCCATAAACTCTAGCATAATTCCTTTCACATTGTAGGAGCTTACACACATTTGTGAAATGAATTGAGAAGTCCTCGCTCTAATTAGTGCAAGATTAGGTCTAGAATACCATTTAGTTCGCAGTGAGACTTAAAAAAAAATAATTAGTCCCCTGAAAAAGTAACCAGAAAGTGATATCCTTAAGGGGAAAATTCACTGATTAACTTTGCAATGTGCTGCTTTCTCAAGAACATCTAATATTCTACACTTGCCTATGCAGAGTATTTGGCATAGACTAACACACATAAAGATGTGTTACAGTAAATATCAAGGAGGAAATTTATACAATTTCCTGCTAGAATTGACTACTAGAATATTCATCAGTAAAATAGTGAAGACAATGACCTTTTGTTAATTTGAATTCATGAATCTTTTCCATCTTGTAGATGGGTTCTGAAAATATAACAACACACAAATTGCCTACCAATTTACTTTATCTGGATGATCACCATGAAGCTACATATTACAGCAGTGAAAATAAAACAGCCTGAAGAAGGAAATATAGAGCAAATGTTAATTTTTCAGTTCAGTAAACACTTACTGATTACGTATTTCTGTACAGATTGCTGAGTTTAGGTGCTGCGCTGTAGAGAAAACACAGATGTATCAAATAATTGCTACTACCTATTAAGTATCAACTAGAGGCCATGGACTTTATATTTAGTTCCCATAGCAACCCTATAGCATAGATATTGTTTCTCCCATTTTATCAACAAGAAAATGAAGGCTCAGGGAAGATAGATAATTGTCCTGAGGTTTCATAGCTACTAAGAAATAAAATCAGGATTTGAACCCAAATCTGACTCTAGAATCATGTTATTCCTATGAAATACAGCCCCTTCTTTAAGGAGTGCTGAGTCATTTTTACCCTGATTTATATAATTAGATGCCAAATTCTATAAAACCAATTATAAAAGAACATATTCTTTGGTTATTTATATGAGTTTATTTTTTGTCATAACTAGATTATATAAGCTCCCAGAAGGTAAAGATCATACCACAATTCTGTAACTTTCCTTGAAGTGACCAAAATGGTGCTAAACACATAAAAGGTCATCCATATATACTAGTGGTTTCATAACTTTTCCCTCAGCCCAACTTCTGAGGTATAAGCCAGATAGTACTTTCATCCCAGGGTGAAAGAGGAAAGAAAAATGAGGCATCATGATAGTAGCTTGCATTAATTGACCATTAACTCCTATGTGATGCAGATTTTTCTCATTTAATTTGTAAAACCACACAAAGTGGATATTATTATTCTCATTTTGCAAACAAGAAAGCTCAGGCTCAGAAAAATTAAGCATCTGGTTCATTATTACAGAATCAGCAACTTAATGAATCAAGAATTGAAACATCATTCTCTAACCAGAGTCCATACTCTTTACTCTTTCACTCTCTCTATTCTAACCCTCATAGATTGGAAGATATACCCTTGATTTAATAAATTTTTCAAAGAAATAGGGAATACAACCATGTTAAATAAATAAGTTTATTGAAAAACATATTCCAGTTTGAGAATGGGAAAGTGCGTGTCTTAGGAGGCAAGAAAATGAGTTACATAATATTTGCAATATGTTTTAGTTTCCTTGGCATGCTGAAGTCACATAGACAACAAACTTCTGAAAGTGGTATTAGCAGCATTTAGCAAAGTGCTGGAAAGGTTCAAAGATTTTAGGCACTCAATATATACTTTTGAATTATAGTCTTCTTTTGCTCTTATGAATGAGTAACACCAGCCACATGACCTATCTCAGAGGTTCAAACTGATTAAAAATTGTCGAGATAATTTTTAAATTTTTAATCTTTATTAAAAAATAAATACAATAAAATTTAATTTTATTTTTTCCATTACCATTTAATCCCTTTATACCCCCTTTCCCCAGGAATCACTGCACTGTTTTCCATGTCCATGAGTCCTTTTTGTTCAATCCCTCTCACCACTCCCCACTAGCTGTCATCCTGCTCTCCATCTATTTTAATGAGGCTTTATAGCTCCCAAGTAAAGGAGTTTTATTTTTATTTTTCATTTAAAAAAAAAAAATGCCTTCAAGAAACATATTCAGAATAGTTCTCCTCAGTCTTGGAAGCTTTTCCATCCTCACCACACCCATATCACTGATCGTATAATAGATCCCCATTAACACTGATCTGACCTATAACCTCAAGCTAGTCCAGACAATCACTGCTCCTGACCTTGGTAGATCCACAAGACTTTGGGAGTTGAGTGGGAATTCCCTACAGTTTTGTTACTTACAAGTTGCTACCCTCAGTCCCTCAAAAAGGGAATCCTCTTTTTTTTCTTTTTTTTTTTTGTAGTCCTTTGAATTTTTAAATTTGTCAGACCTAAAGTTTCCCTTAGATGTTAATTGGAAATAAAAATAGATCTTTATGAATGGGGTTACCCAAATCTCTAAGACTGATGTTCATTAGAAATGTTAGGCAGGGGATCTGTTCAAAATTTTAGGTTGCTTTCAGCAAAATTAATATTTTGACTAATTGAATAGATAAATAATCCCATTATCACAGAGAAGATTTGGCATGTGAAAAACTATTTGGGCAATATTTCATTCTGTTGGAATGAAGCTGGTAGTCTCCATGATGAAGATGAGGAAAGTCAGATGAAAGTTTCGTTCATGAGAACGAATTGCCTAATTGAAGAGTGCCCATCAGCCCTGGCTGGTAGCACAGTGGTTAAGGTGCCGGCCTGCGAACCCAAAGGTCACAGGTTCGATTCCCCAGCCAGGGCACATAACCAGGTTGCAAACCAGGTCTGTGGCTGGAGGCAGGTGAAACGCAACCATACACTGATGTCTTTCTCCCTCTCTGCCTCTCTCCCTTCCCCTCTTTCTAAAAAATAATGAAATAAAATCTTTAAAAAAAAAGAGTGCCCATCAGTGGATGATTGGATCAAAAAACTTTGGTACATTTACACAATGGAATTCTATATAGCAGAAAGGAAAGAAGGAACTTGTACCCTTTGCAACAACATGGATGGAACTGGAGAGTATTGTGCTTAGTGAAATAAGCCAGTCAGTGAAGGACAAATATCATATGATCTCACCCATTACAGGACAATAATGAACAAAACTAACAACAAGCAAAACAGAACCAAATATATGAATACAGTGAATAGGCCTTCAGTGGTCAGGAGGAAAGGGGTTGGGGGAAAGGGGGAGGCAGAGGCAAGAAAGGGGAGCAGCTTAGACAAGAACCTAGTATAAAGGAACCATGGACATGGACAACAAGTGGGATTGACTTTGGGGGGAATGAGTGGGTGGGGAGGGGGACAGAGGGGAGCAAAAAGGGGATGGATGTAATACAACAACAATTAAAAAAAAGAAAGAAAGAAAGAATATCTTGGAGTCCAATCAATCCAGGAAATATCAAATTCTGATATTTCTGGCACCAGAAGGCATAAAAGAGACTAAGAGAAAACTTAATAATGTCACTAAAAATAAAATAAGGAAATACTTTAGGTTATGGTGTGAAGGCATAAGACATTGGTGAATCTTTTCAGCAAATAACAAGAATAAAACTGAACAGAGATGTCAAAAACAACCTTTTTAGAATCTTGGAATTAGCCAAGGTAGAAAATAATATGAGAAGCATTTATTCTTGAGAAATTTTTTGAGCCTCAGGTAAGAACATGAGAAGTCTGTGGCTTTCATTCCTGGGTCTGCTTATATACCCTGCTCTCAGCTTTGTTGGTAAAAACTCAGTTTTAGCAGCATGGAGCTGGCTATGAAAACTAACAGCTCTGCTGATAGAGGGTGAAGACTCAATATTGCGTGGCTGTAGCTTAATCATAGCTTAATCAACTACAAGTAATAAATTTATAGAAAACAAAAGATAATTCACAGCATTCTTAGCCTGAGACTGCACTTTGGTTAGTGTAAGAAACAAGTCAAAAATTTAGCAGGGAGATCCAGAACCATAAAAAGGCTGAGATATGATCTCCACATAGCTGGGTGTCTGAGAAACTACACACATGCAGAGGAAATTCAACAGAGCTCAGCAAAAGATAATAGCCATAAGAGGGCTGAGAATTAACTTAAAATTTGAATGTGCCCCTCAATTCACATAGACATCAATCAGCAGAAAGTAGAAGCCTTACTGGCTTGAGATGTTTCAGCATTACTTTTACCTACATCAGTGGCCAGCCACTAAATTATACAGAAATAGGAGTTAACCCTAGAAAAACAGGCTAAAAAATAAAAAGAAGAAGGAAAATCTGAGAATAGGCATCAGTGGTCACATGCCATGGGAGATACAGATTCTACAGTTTTAGCACAGGCAAGTTACAAAAAATAAAATAAAGCACTCAGAAAAATAAAACAATCCAGTCACTATAATCTACATTAAACCCTTGAACAACATGGACTTTGAACTTCATGGGTCCACTCATATGCAGATTCTTTTCAAAATATATACAGTAGTATAAATATACTTTCTATTTCTTATTATTACTATTATTATTATTATTTAAAGATTTTATTTATTATTTTCAGAGAGAGGGGAAGGGAAAGAGACATCAATATATGGTTGCCTTTCACCTGCCTCCAGCCACAGACCTGGCTGGAGACCTAGCTGGCAACCTGGTTATGTGCCCTGGCTGGGGGATCGAACCAGCAACCTTTGGGTTTGCAGGCCAGTGCCTTATCCACTGTGCCACCAGCCAGGGCTTTAATAATAGTTTATTTTCTTTAGCTTATCTCATTGTTAGAATACAGTATGTGATACATATAACATACAAAATATGTGTTAATCAACTGTTTATATTATCAGTAAAGCTTCTGGTCATCAGTAAGCTATTAGTAGTTAAATTGTGGGGGAGTCAACATTTATACAGAGATTTTCAACTGTGTAGAGAATCAATGACCCTAACCCCTGTGTTGTTCAGTTTTTGCCCTAAAATGATAAAACCTGCATAGAAAGAGAGAAAAATGTGACCCATATTCTGGTAAATAAAAAAACAAAGAAGTTGACTCTGTGTAAACCCAGGTGTTGGCTCTAAAAATATTTAACATGTATTATAATATATTAAAATGTGTTCAAAGTAAAAATATAAAATAATTCAAGGACTATATAATGGCATTGACTCAATGACTAGAGAACCTCAAAAAAAAAAAAAAAGGAATAGAAACTATAAGAAGTAAGCAAATGGCAATCTAGAATTGATAAGTACAATTATGGTAATAAAAAGTTGCCTTGGTGGGCTTAATATCGGATTTGAGATATCAAAAGAATCAGTAAACTTAAAAAAATTAATATAACTTATCCAATATAAAGAACAGAGAGAAAAATGCTTTAAAAATTAACAGAGCTTCAGAAACCTGTAGGACAAAGAGGAATGTACCATTTCCATTAAGAAATTCTAGAAGAAAAGGGAGTGGCAAAAAGAATTATTTGAAAAAATATGCTCAAAGCCATTGCAAATTTGCTGAAAAAATTAATCTACAGAATCAAGAATTTTAACAAAACCTAAGTAGGATAAACACAGAGATCCATACCTAAACATATCATACTCAAACTGCTAAAAGACAAAAACAAATGGATATTTTGAAACTAGCAAGAAAAGTATTGATCATAAACAAGAGAACAATAAAATTAACAGGAAATTTCACATTAGAACCAAGGCAGAAAATATACATGCTCAATGTGCTGAAAGCAAAAATATGTCAACTGTGAATTTTATATCCATCAAACCATAACAGATGAAGATGAAGTAGATATTCCCAAGTGAAGAAACATGGAGAGAATTCGTTGCTAGCAGATATGTCTTACAATAAATGTTTAATGAAGTTGTTTAGGCTGAAAGGAAATGGCATAAGATGTTAACTCAAATCCACAGAAAGGAATGAAAAACACTGGAAATAATAAATATGAGCACATATGTAAAAGATTATGTGTATTTATGTGTTAATTTATATCACATATTTCTCTTTTATTATTTACAGAAATAATTATAATATGTATCATTAGGTACTTAGCATATATCATATGGTGCATATGATAATAAGAAAACAAAGATGGAACAAAATTGCTTTATCTTACCGGATGTAAGTCAATATTAACCTGAAATAGATTGTTCAGTTAAGGAGACATATTTTAATTTCTAGAGCAATTACTAAGAAATAACAGAAATATAGCCTAACAATTAACAGAGATGTTAACATGATATATTTAAAAACATTTCTTGGACTTCCAGTCAAGATTGAGGTGTAGGTAGTCATGCTTCATTTTCATGTGCAATCACAAGAAGAATTACAACTAACCTCCAAATAAAAAAGCCCCAAAACTGCCAAAAAATTGAACTGAATAGAAGTCCAACAGCCAAGGACTTTTAAAAATCCAAGTTCATCCAGATGGGTAGAAGGGGCAGAGACAAGGAGTCAGGATGAAAAGGATATGGTGTGTGGCAGTGGAGGGCGTAGCAACAGTGCAACAAGCAATCCAATATTCACATATGGTGGATAAAAACTGGGAGGGAGGGCCCTGGCTGGTGGCACAGTGGATGGGGCACTGACCTGCAAACCCAGGGGTCACTGGTTCAATTCCCAGCTGGGGCAACATGGCCAGGCTACGAGCCGAGTCTCCAGCCAAGTCTGTGGCTGGAGGCAGGTGAAAGGCAACCATACATTGATGTTTCTCTCCCTCTCTGCCTCTCTCCCTTCTCCTTTCTCTAAAAATAATAAATATTTTTTAAAAATTGGGAGGGATACCTTGGGAGAACAATCTTAGCCCCAAGCCAAGCCACAAAACCCAGGGTTCCAGTGCCAGGAAGGTAAATCCTCATAACTTTTAGCTGTAAAAACCAATGTGGGGTGGGGTGGCAGAAGAAACTGACAATTTCTTAAGAGAGTTCATTTAAAGGGCCCTCCTTGGCTTAGAATGTACACAAACCCACCCACTCTGGGAATCACCACCAGGGCAACAGCTAGAAGGATACTAATAGCATGTAGAAGTGGGTAAAGTAACTGGAAACAGCAAGTGCCTGGCAAGCCTCCAGAAGCCAGGCAGTGGTATTTTCCCCACAGAGTGGTGAAGTGGATTGCCCTGCCCTAGCAAATACCTAAGGCTCTACCCCTTACAATGTAACAGGTGTGCTAAGACGGGGAGTCAAAGAAGCTCTACCTAATACACAGAAACAAATACAGGGAGGCTGCCAAATTGAGGAGACAAAGAAATATAGCTCAAGTGAAAGAACAGAACAAAACCCCAGAAAAAGAACTAAACAAAATGGTGATGGCCAACCTATCAGATGCATAGTTTAAAACAATGGTGATGAGCCTGGCTGGTGGCACAATGGATAAGGTGCCAGCCTATGAACCCAAAGGTCTCTGGCTCGATTCCCTAGCCAGGGCACATAATCAGATTGCAAGCCAGATCTCCAGCCAGGTCTGTGCCTGGAGGCAGGTGAAAGGTAACCCTACATTGATGTTTCTCTCCCTCTCTGCCTCTCTACCTTCTGCTCTCTGGAAACAATAAAATAAATATTTTTTTAATTTTTAAAAAGATTTTATTTATTATTTTTAGAAAGAGGGGAAGAGAGAGGCAGAAAGGGAGAAAGGCATCTATGTATGGTTGCCTTTCACCTGCCTCCAGCTACGAACCTGGCTGGAGACCTTGCTTGCAACCTAGTTATGTGCCCTGTCTGGGAATAGAACCAGTGACCTTTGTGTTTGCAACCCGGCGCCTTATCCACTGAGCCACACCAGCCAGGGCTAAAATAAAATCTTTTAAAAAACAAAAAGAAAAACAAAACAAACAAACAATGGTGATGAGAATGCTCAGGGAACTCACTGAGTATGGCAAAAACATTAGGGAAGAAATGAAGGATATAGTAAGTAAAATAAAGAAAAATCCACAGGGGGCCAACAGTGAAGGGAAGGAAGCCAGGATTGAAATAAATGTTTTGGAACATAAGGAAGAAATAAACATTGAACCAGAACAGAATGAAGAAACAATAATTCAAAAAAAAAAAAAGGAATGTATAAGGAGACCCTGAAACATCTCCAAAAGGGCCAACTTCAGAATCATAAGGATGCCAGAAGGAGAAGAGGAAGAACAAGAAATTGAAAACTTATTTGAAAAAATAATGAAAAAAACTTTCCTAATTTGGTGAAGGAAATAAACATATAAGTCCAGGAAGCACAGAGAGTCCCAAACAAGTTGGACCCAAAGAGGGCCAAACCAAGACATATCATAATGAAAATGCCAAAGGTTAAAAATAGAGAATCTTAAACGTAGCAAAAGAAAAGCAAAAAGATACATACAAAAAAGTTCCCATAAGACTATCACCTGATTTTTCAAAAGAAACTTTGCAGGCAAGAAGGGGCTGACAAGAAGTATTTCAAGTGATAAAAAGCAAGGACCTACAAACTACATTACTCCATCCAGCAAAGCTATCATTTAGAATTGAAGGGCAGATAAAATGCTTTCTAGACAAGGTAAAGCTAAAGGAATGCATCATCACCAAGCCATTATTACATGAAATGTTAAATGGACTTTTTTAAGAAAAAGAACAAAAATATGAATACTACAATGACAACAAACACAACTATCAGCTACTGAATCTAAAAAACTAAGCAAACAACCAGAACAGGAAGAGAATCATAGGTTTCATTTACAGGATTACCAACGGGGAAGGGGAAGGAGGAAAATGGGGGAAATGGTGCAAAGGCAAAGAAGCATAATTAGTAAAAACAAAATAGATAGGTTATGTTAAGAATAGTATAGAAAATGGAGAAACCAAAGAATTTATATGCAGGACCTGTGGGCATGAACTAAGTGGAGGGAGATTGCTGGAGGGAAAGAAGGTACCAGGTGAAGGGGAGCAAATGGGGATAAATTGGGACTAGCAAAATCAATATAATATACTTAAAATGTTTCTTTAAAAAATTAGAAAATGAGGAACTAGAGAAAAAATATGAGATGTATAGAAACAAAAAGAAAAGTGGGTAATATAAATCCATTCATATAAATTACATGAAATACAAGGTCTGTCTCAAATGTATTGAGCCAATGTCAATATAATTAAAACAGTTTGCATGGCTGATACTTTTGGGACAGACCTTATAAATGGACTAAGCACCTCCATGAAAAGGCAGATTGTCAGATTAGATTTGAAACAGCAAGTTCCATCTACTGTATATGCTGTTTATAAGACACCATTTTGGTTTTAAAGACACAAAAATATTGAGAAAAAAAGAATAGGAAAAGATACATCATTCTAACATCAACCATAAAACAGCTGGAGCAGCTAAATGAACATTGGAGAAAATAGACTTCAAGAACATAATTATTGCCCTGATCAGTGTGGCTCAGTAGGTTGAGTGTCATGCTGCAAAGCAAAAGGTCGCAGGTTTAATTCCCAGTTTGGGCACATACCTGGGTTACAAAGCATGTATGAGAGGCAACTGATCACAGTTTTTCTCCCTCTCTTTCTATCTTCATTCCCCTCTCTGTAAAAATAAAATTTTAAAAATATTCTTAAAATGAACATAATTATTTCCTGGAAAAGAGACATTTTGTAATGATGAAAGGGTCAACACGTTAGGGAGACATACATGTAGATCTATCTTGGAACACAACGTGGCCATAGAAAGAAGGAAATCTTACCTTTTGAGGCAGCTTAGATGCACCTAGAGTATATTATTTTAAGTGAAATAAGTCAATTAGAAAAATACCATATGAGTTCACTCATATGTGGAATCTAATGACCAAACTGAACTAACAAGTGAAATAAAGACAGACTCATAGATAGCGAGCAGAATAATAGCTATTAGAGGGGAGGTTATGGGGTGGAGGGACTTAGTGAAGAAAAGGACTCATGGACATTGATAACAGTGCGGTGACTGTGGGGGGAGGAGGTATAAAGGGGATACATGGTAATGAAAAAAATACAATAAAAAAGAAGAAAAAAGACAAATACCATTATAATCTCCCTAATATTTGTAATCTAATGAACAAAATAGAGATAAAGGCATGGACACTTGGAACAGACTGAGAGCTGTCAAATGGGATGGAGAAGGAGGGAAATTGGATAAAAGAAGGTGAAGGGATTAGCCAAAGAACATATATGCATAACCCATAGACACAGACAGCAGAATGGTGATAGCCAAGAGGGAAATGGGAGGGGGAGCACTCAACAGCTGGATGGAGGTGATAAAAGGTGGAAGGGGGGAGGAAATGAGGACATCTGTAATAGTGTAAATAATAAAAATAAAGTGAAAAAAAAATCTTAATGAAATGAAAGAGCTACAAAATACATAAAACAAAACTGGCAATATTGAAAAGAGAAATAAAAAATTCAACAATGGTGGAACTTTCAAAGCTTCTCTTTCAGTAATTGATAGAACAACTAGACAGAAAATATCAACAATATTAAACAGTAAATCAGTGTATAAACTGGGTGGGGCAAAGGTAGGTTTATAGTTGTTGGTATGGGAAATAAGATAATAAATAATAATAATACAAAATAAACTATTACATGTACTTACAACTGTAAACCTACATTTGTTTCTTGTATGTATGAACATATCACCTAAAGTTAGCATAAATACACACTTTTAAAACACACATGGAACATTCTGCAAGGCAGACCATATGCTATGCCAAAACACAAATCTCGATAAATTTAAAACATACTTTGTTTTATGACCACAACAGAATTAAATTATAACTCAACCACAGATGACAAACCTGGGAAATACTGAATACTTAGAATTAAACAACACACTTTTATTTTTATTTATTTATGTATTTATTTTTAAGATTTTTTATTTCATTATTTTTAGAAAGAGGGGAAGGGAGAGAGGCAGAGAGGGAGACAGACATCAATGTATGGTTGCATTTCACCTGCCTCCAGCCACAGACCTGACTGGACACCTGGTTTGCAACCTGGTTATGTGCCCTGGCTGGGGAATCGAACCTGTGACCTTTGGGTTCGCAGGCCGGCACCTTATCCACTGTGCTACCAGCTAGAGCTTAAACAACACACTTTTTTTTTTTTTTTTCAAATTTTATTGTTG
>PVIW01016676.1:0-15987 GCA_004026585.1 Noctilio leporinus | reverse complement strand
TGGGCGTTAGCCCCCCACCTCTGTGCCCCGACAGGCGTCAGCCCCCCACCTCTGTGCCCCGATGGGTGTCAGCCCCCCACCTCTGTGCCATGACAGGAGTCAGCCCCCCACCTCTCTGTGCTCAGGACGATGGTCCAACCGACAGAGCCGCTAGGCCAGGGCGTGTTAACAATTTTCTTTAGAGAACGTGTTTTATGTTGTGAATCATACTAAATTAGGGAACCTGTTAAAAACAAGAGAAGTTTATAAAACCTTGACATTTCTTTTATATTATTCACCCCAACAATCATCAGAAGCAACAAAGACGCTCCGTTCCCAGACAGGTCAAAAAGTGAACACCCAATGTGAAGACAGTGCAAAGCCGTCAGGCGCCTGTTTTTTAATAACGGGTTCTTAGCTGCCTGAAATTAAGGCTGAATGTTTAATCCGATCTGTGCTGACAGACAGAGAACCAGATCCACACAACAGGTCCTCCCGCTCCAGCGTCTAGGCCACCTCGAGGGCAGCAGTTTGGAGCCCAGCCCTGCGCACAGCCACGGCCGACAGGAGGGTCAAAGCAAGCACGGAAGGTCAGTTAATACCAAACAACTAGTGAACACGGTCTTTCAATCATACACTTGAGTAGTTAACTTCAGCAGTGAGGCATCAAGGCAAAGCATTTCTCAAAAGGTAAATGAATAGGAGGCTAACCGGCCGTGTGCCCAGGCAGTTGGTGTGGTTTTACGCTCTTCTCGGGGACAGGCCGAGGTGGGACATCAGGACCCGCCAGCCCAGAAGAGGGTGCAGGGCACGCGCTGTGTGCTGGCCAGGGGACAGAGCTTTTCGGGATGCTCTTCAGTCAGCTTTTATCAACCAGAAAACGCAGCTCAGGCCAGTAACTAAAGGACAAGACGTTCACCAGCACAGCTGCTGTTGCGCAAGGCCACGGTGCTATAAATCAGCCCCCTAGTCTTGCACTGAACAACCCCACGTTTTCCTGCTGCAAAGCACTGCGCAGTCCCGGAGGAAAGGCGAATGCTGCACAGTGGGCGCTCTCTGTGCCAGGCTCCAGGAAGGTGCCAGCGGGGGTTGCGCTGTAAGTTCTGCCACTGCTAAACAATCAGAAATGCGGATAATCAAAAAGTCAAAAATGGAAAGCCATGTGAAATATCACCACTGTTAAAAAAACTTCTTCCATCGCCATTTCTCTGCCACTAAAACCTCACACTGTAACTGTTCTGCTGTAACTTCCACCCATGGTGCATCTACGCTAGCTGTAAAACGTTGGGCTGCGATCAGCACTTGCAAACACATTTGGAGGATGTCACGGCTTTGACTCTCAGAGGTAAATGGGGACTGCAGCACACCATAGGGAGGGATACTTGCTTTCCATTCACCTGTCAAAAATTTAAGAATAACATTTGAACAGTGAACAGATATCCTAAAAGCACAATTTGAAAACCTTTTTCTTCTATGAACCATTAACTAGTTCGAAGTCCATGTGCCTCTTCTCCTGTGCACCTTTTTACAAGACTAAGGAGATCGTTTTATTTAACTGAACAGGATGGCACTCATTTTCCTTTAGTACAAAACAATTTTCATAATACTTAATGACGTGTAAAATGTCTCCCTTTAAGTGTCAAGTCTTTACTTTCGGTAGTTTCCAGCTATTTTCTCGTCAGTGTACTGCCTGTTCCATTTTGCCCAACAGCAGACATTTGTTCGCTTTTTCCTGAGAAGAGGCACGTTCGGATTTTAACTGGGCTACAGACGGTGACTTACAGCAGCGCCCTTCCCAAACGTCTCTGTGGAATCACCAGTGGTGAAACGGGAAAGTGCGCGCTCTTCTCCCTCATTCCCTCTCGGCCCTGGAAGGCTGGAGAAAACGCCACCTCCGCTGCGCTGCGCGGTTACAGCAGGTGACGGAGGAGGGAGGCGCAGAGCCCAGACACACTTGCCCCTGGAAAAAACCCGCGACGTTCTCTGATATTCGTGAACCTCCCCTAAGGAGCTCCAGGATGAACATCAACAGTCTCTGCCTCCATCTCAGATGCACAGGAAAACCACACGTGACGCTGGCGGGAGAAAAGCAGCAAAGTGAACGCTGAAAAGGACACTAAAAGGATGGCAGCAGGACAAGCGCCTCTGACCCCGTGTCCACGCAGGGCGACACTGTCCCGCGTGTCTTGCTCTCGTCCCAGTAACACAGCCCAGTTGGGTCAGCCCGGGCCGAAACCGCGCGCAGTGAGACACACGCAAAGGGAAAGGAGGGGAGGCGCAGGGCTGCCCCCTAAAGAACTGTCGGCCCCAGGCCCGCCCACGCCCCGCCCGTCAGCCACCCAGGCTGCAGCTCCTGACGGAGGCTGTGAAGCCACAGTCCGTAACCACGTGCGACACGGCGTCAGGAAAGTGACTGTCTCCTGCTCGCCTTCTCGTAAAAGGGGACGAGGCCCGAAGGGCATCCAAAGCACAACCACCCTTAGCTCAGTCTTAGCTCGCCTGGCTCATATCCCCACCCTGCCTCCTCCCACCTCCTGGGGTGTCCCTGCGCCCCTCCTCAGTTCCAAACGCATAAACCAAGCTGCAAACTCACTTATCTTTACTCATTTTTAGAGAGCGGGAGGAAGGGAGGGAGAAAGAGGGAAAGAAACATCGGTGTGAGAAAGACATGGATCTTACGCGCACAGATGGGACTGAACCCACAACCCAGGCACGCGCCCTGCCCGGGAATCAAACGGTGACCTTTCTCTTCATGGAGCAACACCCAGCTCACTGAGCCACGTCAGCCAGGGCTGTAGAGAATTTCTACGACTATGTACTTGGGCCAAACCCACAACACATGCTGGGGAGCAAGATCTCAAACGCTCCCAAGACTAAGTTCCGTAGTTCCTCTCGTGCGTCTGAAATTGGGAAGGGAACTAGATGGGCAGGGACCGGACTGCGGATGTTGGGGTGGACTGTTCTTCTGGGGGCGGTGTCAGCCTGAGAGGGTGTTGTGTGCATTAGAGGG
Organism: Noctilio leporinus; assembly: GCA_004026585.1. NCBI lineage: Eukaryota > Metazoa > Chordata > Mammalia > Chiroptera > Noctilionidae > Noctilio > Noctilio leporinus. The sequence continues at coordinate 12,998 of PVIW01016676.1, read as the reverse complement.
GTGGGGTGTTACCTGGACACACAGAAACAATGGTCAGGGTGGCCTGAGATAAAGATTAACACTTTACTGAGACCCGCCTGGGCCTGGGCGTGACTACCCACAGGACCTGTGCCGTCAGAAACTCCTGACCAGGTCACCCTGTGAGGTGACTTTCCACAGAACTCCTTTGTTCCGTCCACACTTCGTAAGTATGTAAATGTCTAAGTACTATGTTTCAGTCCTGAAAGTAATAATGTGTGTCAACCATAATTAAAAAATAAATTTTATTACTTTTTAAGATTTTGACAAATTTTATTCGTTTTAGAGAGGGGGGAAAGAGGAGAGGCAGAAAGGGAGAGAGACATCAATGCATGGCTGCCTTTCACCTGCCTCCAGCTACGGATCTGGCTGGGGACCTGGCTTACAACCCGTGTATGTGCCCCCGTCTGGGAATCAAATCAGCGGCCTTTGGGTTCACAGGCTGGTGCCTTATCCACTGTGCCACCAGCCAGGGCTTGAAAAATAAGTTTTTAAAAATTAAAATAAAAAAATGGAAGTGACTTCTGCTTAGTAGCCCATTCCCATCCTTAGAGCAAGAAAAGCTGGGCAAAATGAAAATGAATGACACTTCTGGACCCATAAGAGAGCTGAAGGGTAACCCCTCCCACAACCCTGGAGACACACAGCCGGGGTCCACTTACCTGGAGCAGGGCTTCCGGAGCCCACGCTGGAGCCACAGGCTGGGTGTGAACGGGGTGAGCCAGAAACCACAGGGGTGCAGTCTCAGGGCGGACACACTTCCACAGGCTCTAGCTCCAGGAACCCTGCCAGGTCCTCAGGGGGAAGGTGAAGATCCCAGAAAGGTCCTCCGGTGAATCTGGCAGGGGAGGGGAAGAGCCACCCATGTGAAACCAGCCTGGAGCCCTCTCCACAAAAGGGGCTGGGGAACACCCCTCCCACTCCAGCCCCTCCAGCCTTCCAGTCAGAGGGAGGGGTGAGAAGATCATCAACAGAGATCAAGGCTTCTGGGAAGGCGGGAAGCCCTGCAGTGGGGAACGCAGCAGGCTGCGGGGAAAGCTGCACCACTCGCACAGGACACAGGCCGGACCGCAGGGGAAGGTGGCACCACCCTGACCTCCCTCCCGCTCTCCTCCAGCCCCCACGCACCCGTGAGGACCGCATTCTGGGCCGCAGAACACACTTTAACAGACATAAAAGGTTGGGCACAATGAAATGAAACTAGAAATCAATAAAAGAAAACAAAAAACCTTCAGCTATCTGGAAATTAAAAGAGTATCAAGACAAGTTTAAAATTATTTTAAACTAAATGAAAGTGTTACCATCAAAATTTGTTGGATTCAGCAAAAACAGAATTTAGAGACAAATTTATAGCGTTAAATGCATATATTAAAAAAGAAAGCCCTGGCTTTATCAGTGGATAAGGCACCGGCCTGCAAACCCAAAGGTCACTGGTTCGATTCCCAGCCAGGGCACGTAACCAGGTCTCCCGCCAGGTCTGTAGCTGCAGGCAGGTGAAAGGCAACCACGCATTGATGTCTCTCTCTCTCTCTCTCTCTCTTAGCCTCTCTCCCTTCCCCTCTCTAAAAATAATAAAATCTTGAAAAAAAACAACAACAAGCTTCCACCTTAGAAAACCAGAGAAAGAAGAGCAATTGAAGCCTAAAGCTACCATAAGAAAATAAATAATAAAAATCAAAACAGAAACCAATTAAATTGAAAACAGGAAAAAAAGAAGAACAAGAAAAATCAATGAAACCAAAAGCTGGTTCTTTAAAAAGACCAACAGAGTTGATAAACCTCTAGGCAGGCTATATCCACTCACCACCCCCTCAAAGGGGGGTGGGGGGTGACACACATCACCAATATCAGAAATGAAGGAGGGAACATCACTACTGTCACATCGACCTTGAAAGGATAATATAAACACTACAAACAAGTCTACATCCACAAACATGACCCAAGAAATGGACCACTTCCTTGGAACTACCAAAATTCGCACACAATAACCCGCACAAAAATGTGTATAAGCAACTTGTAATTGCCGAGATCGGGAAGCAATCAAGATGTTCCTCAAAAGGAAGGAGAGGGGAGGGTCCAGCTACACAAGACATGGAGGAACCGTAAGTGCATTTTACTAAGAAGGGCTCCTTCTGTGCGATTCCAATGGCATCCTGTGCCCCGCAAGAGTGAATGTACAAAGGTAATAAACAGCCAGTGGTTGCCAGGGGCCCAAAGGGTGGAGAAACTGAAGGTAAACAGCTAAAGTGCAGGGTTTTTTTTTTGGCGGGGGTACTATTCAGTATATTCAAGAGGTAGGTACACAATACTGTCAAAACCCATAGTTTCACCTAATCAAGAGCGGTTCACATGTGCTCCTCTGACCATGACCCTTACTTACTGAGGTGCTGGATTCTACATGTACAGGGTGGGCAAAAGTAGGTTTACCGTTGTGCATGAGGAAAATACATGATTAATAAAAGATAATACAAGAATAAACTGTTACCTGTACTTACAACTATAACCCTGTATCTGTCCAAGCCTGTATGTTGGTTTCTAGAGGTTATAATGTGCTTCCATGATTTAATCCTCACCTGAGCATGTTTTTATTTAATTGCTTTTAGAGAATGGGAGAGAAACATCAATCGGTTCCCTCCCATATGCACCCAACCCGGGGATCAAGCCCACAACCCAGGTACGTGCCCTGACCAGGGATCGAACCTGCCATCTTCTGGTGTATGGAACAACCTCCCGCCAACTGAGCCACCAGCCAGGGCAGTCCTCAACTACTTCTTGTGCATGGAATCAAAGGACAGAGATTCCGTGGGCTTAGTGTTATTTGTTGTAATAACTATTTTTCCTAACTTCTGCTTCTTTGTTAAAGAATACAAGTTTCACTGAAGGTCACTTTTCAACTGAGTCTTTGGAAACAACAGTTCCCATGGAAATGCGTGTTAAAAGGTGCATGGGTGCAGAGTGGTAGTCGGAAGGGTGACGTGCCAGTGGAGTGAGTCTCATTAGTGCCAGGCCACTCTCTCTATTCTGTTCCTGGTGTTCTCAGCCAGGGGTTGGGGTGTGGGGCAACGTCTAGGAAGATGTGGCAACCCCTCCCCTGTCTTCTGGCAACGTCTGGAAATGTTTCTGGTTATCGCAACCAGGTGGCAGAGGCCGAGAATGCTGTCAAACATCCTCTAGTGCAAGGCCAGCCCCCAGTAACAGAGTGGCAGTTACTTGATGCATTAATCAGTCATGAAATTGCCAACTGCAAGACATTTTTACAAAAGCGGCACAGGAGCCTTAAAAACCTTTATGCTCCCGGTCACCTTCTCTAAGGTAGAGAACAAGTTCTACACAAATATAAATCACATGAAAAACCCAGGCATATCCCAAAGCAAACTCTAAAAAGCAGTAAAATAAAGACATGGATGAACTTGATAGAAACAAGTAGAGAAGAGAAACTAATTTTGTGTGAAACACTTAAAGAAAACGTCTTACAGAAACTGAGATCTATGTTTGACTTTCAAGATTAAAACTGCAATGGCCGAGCTCTGCAATATTTTCAACAGAAAGCCTGGGAACCTGCAACCTGCTTTTGTTTTTAGTTTTCCACACTGAACAGCAAATAGAAGGGGTGGCCTACTGAACAGGCAGTGGCTGGCCACGCTGGTGGGAGGTGATCATTCTGGGACAGGATCCGCTCTGACCCTGCTCTGCCTGCAAAGGGAGCAAGGGATCATCTGCCAGCAAATGTATTTTAGGAAAAATATCTGGGAGCAGTGTGTAAAATGGTTTGGATTAAAAGGGGAAAGAAAACTAGAGAGAACCAGGGAGTCTAGTATCAGAAATCCCCATGATGGCTTGATCTAGAGCCGGGAAGTCCACGGGGAGGGGAATCAGTGGTCCACTGGCCCGAGCCGGCCCTACGGGGGGAACCCCAGCAGCTCCTCCGTGTTGCCTGCGGGGCGCAGGGAGCAACCAGGGTGCAGTCACAGATGTTTTGTCTGGGCAGGCTGCATTCCAGAGAACAGATACAGAGGTGCCCCTCACTTGGAATTTAAATCTTAGCCTCAGAAAGTGCAAGTAAACATTAAAATTATAGTTTTAAGTTACAAGGACGTAAGCAGAGCAAGCCCCAAACCTCTGGTGGGAAGAGGAAGAGCTATGAAGACCTGAGAAACGGGGCACCCCGCCCACAACCCCAGGTGCTGCCGAGACTCAGGTGCCGGGCAGGGCGTGCAGGTGGGGCCCTCGGACTGGGCCCTGAGCAAGCACGAGGGTCGTTAAGAAAGCAGGTTTAAAAGGTGGAGTCTGGCGGTTCTCAAGTTCCACCTGAACTCACCACGCGACGCCGCAACTCCTACCCCCAAGATCGGAGACTTGAGCATCAAGGTGAACCCAGACTCCCAGCTGCAGCATCCGTAGCCCCCAAAGGGGAGAACAAGGCAGGCCCTTCCCGGGACCAGCACGCAGGGGTGCAGCTGGGCAGCGGTGTCTCTCTCAGCTGGTGAGGGCCGGACTCTCCACCCGCCACACCGGGGTGAACCTTGGACATAATGAGCCCGACACCCAGGCAAATAGGCTGATTCCACTTCTGCACAGTGGCCAGCAGAGGCCACCCTGCAGCCAAGGGGGACAGGGAGACAGGCAGCCACTGTGTCATGGCTGCAGTTTGGGGGAATGAAAAGCTTGCAAGCAGCCAGCACTGCTGGGGACAGGGCGTTTATCCTGAATGCCCTTAACGTGGCTGCACTGTGCACTGAAAGCAGCTGGAGTGGCCACTGTTACACCCTGGCTGAGCAGAAGGCCCCGGGACTGGATCCTTGGTCAGGGGGCGCATGGGGGGCAAGACTCATGTCTTCCTCCCTCTCTCTGAAATCAATTAGCGTGTCCGCAGGTGAAGATTTTTAAAAAATGAACTTCCTGTTCCGCCTACAGTTCTACCTCGGTATTCGTCCGCTTCAGAACTCCTCAAACCCTGCGCTTGCCGCCTTTTGACCAGCAGAAAAGGTTTCAGCGCTAGGCTGCTGCTTGGCAGGTGGCCAGTTTCGGCACTCGTCGGGAGTTCCGTACAAATTCACGACGACGAGTGCCGAGGTGCCCCTGTATTTCAGAACCTTTTGGGCGTCAAGAGAGAAAATCCATGTTGCAGGGACACCAGGGCCACACGATCAACAGAAGCGGCGAAAAGCGAAGCTCCAGGGGCGCCTGCGGAGCGCAGGGCGCCTGTTCCCGACTTTTCCTCCGGCTGCGGGCGACGTCCAAGGACTGAGCCGAGGAAGGAGCGTCTGTCTGAAACGGCGGGACGCGGGGCAGGAGCCTGACGCCTCCGTGAGCTGCGCTCCGTGCGGGAAGCTCGCCCCGCGGAGGACAGACGCCGGCCAAGCGCGAAGCCTGTGGGTTGCGCCCGTGGAAGCTTCTCCGTCCGTGCGGACCGCGGGGGCGGCACCGCGGCAAGTGGGCCAGACCCGAACCCCGTCTTCCCGGCCCGCCAGGCGCAAAGGGAATGAAGGGGCCCCAAGGCGGCTCACCGGTTAAAACCCCGACGGCCGAGCAGCTGTCAAACTTGGAAACGGGGCGACTCGGGGGCGACGCAAACGCCGTGGGCACCGGCCGGGTGCAGAGGCGGCGCGACCGTGGATCGGCGCTGGGTTTTGTCCGCAGGTCCCCGCGCCCCTCGGGGACCTGGACAGAGGGACGGGCTCCCTCGGCGGCCTCGGCCCGCGACCGCGACCCCGCAGCCCAGCAGCCCCACCGGAAGTCGCCGCGGACGCCCGGCTCCGGCACCTCCCCGGTCCACACCCGCGCCTGCAGAACCGAGTTGCGCTGTCACACGCCAGCCTCGCGAGGACCCCGGACCCAACCCGCCCGCAGCGCGGGGGCGCAGCCCGCAGCCCTCGGGGCCTGGGCGCTGCGGAGGACGGTGGCCGTGCGGGGACAGACGCCGCCACCCGGCCGCGCGCTACTCACCCCCGCGCCAGCGACTCGGGATGCCGGGCTCCTGGGACTCGCGCCGGGGCATCTTCCCTCCCGCCGCAGCCCAGGTCCCGCCTGCACGAGCCGGCTGGGCACGAGCAGCGCGGAGCGGGGCGGGGCCAGAGCGCGCTCGCCAGGCTGGGGCGTCCGCCCGCAGCCCGAGCCGCTGCCTCCGCGCCCGTGCGGTCACGTGACGCAGCCCCGCCCTGCGCGTGATGACGTCATCTGCAGGTGCCCACAGCGACTGGGCGTGGCCTGGGGCCTGCGGTCAGCCCTGCGCGCTGCCGTCACCCGCAGGTGCACGCGCGACTGGGCGTGGCCTGGGGCTCGCGGTCCGACCTTGTGGGCTGGGTCCTTGTTGCTCTCAGTCGGGGAGGAGCCGACGCCCCTCGCAGGTGCAAGGCAGGGAAGGGGGACAGGCAGCGCAGCCGCCCGCGCTGGCCGGGACCCGGCTCAGCACGATAACGCCCTGGGCGAGAGACGCAGCGGTGGCGCCGGGTGTTCCCGCTGCACCCGGGGGTGCGGGCTGCGCTAGTTGGGCCGAGAACAGCGCTGGATGCCACGCAGGCCCGGCGTAGGGGTTTCGGAGACGGAATAAGTTGGCGGCGCCAGGGACTTCGCGGCGCGTCCTTACACCGCAGTGTTGCTGGGGATCGCACACGCGGGTGCAGCTGGGCACCCCGTACTTAGATTTGCAACATCTTGCAACGTTGACCTCGCACAAATTCTAGCCTTCGTGTACTCGCCTAGAAAAGGGGGATGATAATAACGACTTATAAAGGCGTGTGGATGAAATAAGATGATCCATGCAGAGAGGACCTACCAGGGGTACGAAAGACAATCCGAGGTCAGTATTACCTCGGCATTACTTCATCCTGGGGTGTCTTAGGGTAAATTCCTAGGACTCCCAGGCTTCGCTTAAAGCTGGCCTGCACATTCGATCATACCAAAAACGGTGTTTTGTGAACTGCTTTGGGCAAGTGAGCAGCTTTTTTTCCCTAGCCCAGAGTGCAAATTAGGTTTTTAAATTTCGTCGGGAAGGCAAACATTGGCCACCTGTAGGCAAGCACGGATTTCCTTCCAGTCACATCAAATAGTTGTTTCTGAATTATTTTCTGTGAGTCAGCTGAAACCATATTCAAGAGGAGGTTGTGTGAGCAACATGCTACGTCATGTCTAAGGCTGACCCATGTTACCTAGTGACTGAGCTCAATTATCACAAAACTAAGATTTAATATGAAGCCCCAGGCTCTAAGAAAATTTTTTTCATTCCACAAAGCTGGTATTTACAACATCCTCTTTTATGCTTCATTTAAAATGATATGTGCCCTGCCTGGTGGCTCGGTGGATAAGGCGCTGGCCTGCAAACCCAAAGGTTGCTGGTTCGATTCCCAGCCAGGGCACATAACGGGGTTGCAAGCCAGGTCTCCAGCCAGGTCTGTGGCTGGAGGCAGGTGAAAGGCAACCAGACAGTGATTTTTCTCTCCCTTTCTTCCTCTCTCCTTGCCCTTCTCTCTAAAAATAATGCATATTACCAAGCAAGGCTCACTGTGAACCTGTTTCTGAGAAGACCACAGGGCCAGGTCACCTGTCTGGGGAGGAACAGAGTTGGCAAAGGCTCCAAGAATGAAAGGCTCTGGCCCACCAGGACCAATGAGTTTAGCGAGCAGTTGACGATACTTACGTGATAGCATCTTCACTGTGTGACAGCTGCATTTCTTTTCTTTTTATATATATGTATTTTTAAAGATTTTATTGTTTTTAGAGAGCAGGGAAGGGAGAGAGGCAGAGAGGGAGAGAAGTATCAGTGTATGGTTGCCTTTCACCTGCCTCCAGCTACAGATCTCACTGGAGACCTGGCATGCAACCTGCTTATGTGCCCTGGCTGGGAATCGAATCAGCCACCTTTGGGTTCGCAGGCCGGCAGACAGCTGCATTTCTAATGTTCCACGTTTTGTCACCCCAGAAATTGAGGGGGCAGATGAATGACAAAGTAGTAAGGGCTGCCTTTAGAGGAAGAAAGGAGAGCCGTTGTAGACTACTCTGGTTGTAGTCCCTGTTGCATTTCGTACACTGTCACGATGTTCCCAACTGGCACTTTTCTCTGTTGAAGGACTCAGGGATTTTTTTTTAACCCTTTATTAATGAAACGATGTTTTTATCTGCTGTCCTTAAATGTCTCCAGCTCTGGGAAGATGGTATCCAAATACCACTGAAATGACTTGCAGCCCAATTTTTTCCTCAACTCAACACGCTCCGTGATGTCTCCGTAGGGAACGCGTTTCAGATTAGGTCTTCGTGAGAAAAAATACTCCTAAATAGAAATAAAGAGTTGCATTGAGCCAAACAAACCTTTGGTCATCGAATCATGGCATCTAACAGCGGTGGACATTTTCCTCATCTGATCTTAAAAAAAGACAACAACCCTCCTGACTTCCTCTGTCTAGGGACACACGCAGAGAGAAGCTGGGACACACCCACACACGCACAGTATGGGCTGCGACGGGTGGACCACATAGAGGTGAAGCATGTTCCCTTTTTCCTCCCCTCTCTGTGCTTCTCAAGAAGAAAACACCCCATGTGACATGACAGGCAGTATTCCCAGGAGCTGCATCTGTGTGCTCCCAGCACCTGGCATGTAGTATGTATACTAATGTGGATGAGTGTTATGGGCAGGCCACGGTGCACGCTCCCCAGGTGTCGACCCTGGTAGGCCTTTGCCATCTTGTCAGTCCCGGGTCCCCAGGGTGGTTGGCGCAGGGGGTGGGCCTGAGGGTGAGGGAGTGGTGCCAGCCGAGAAGACTTCAGGCAGCATCTCCCTGTTTGAAACCTTCCCTTGTCCAGTGTCCCCAGCTCAGTCTCCCATCACGTGGCATCATACAACCCATGGATTGTGCCAAACGTTCCAGCCTTTCCAAGTTAGACGTAACTTTCACTGTAGCATCTGCAATATTGAGTAAATTCAACCCTAGTTGTCTCCAAGCGACTCTGGAAACCTGCGGCCGGGGGTCACAAGTGCGCTAACAAGAATCCACACGCAGGAACTGAGTGAGGACTTCAGGGCTCAGCAAGCTTCCGCGTTACTTCCTACCCTTCGTTACCGCCGGACTTTCAAACGTGAGTGTGTTTCACCTTGCTAAACGAATCTTTTAAAAATCAGGAAATGCGAGAAGCACCCCAAAGATACAGAAAGTAGAAATGTGCAACTTAACAGATGGCTGGAAAATCCACCTTGGGAATGCTGACTGGGCCCAGTGACAGCATGTTACCAGGATCCCAGGAGCCCCTGGCTTTTCCCTTCCTGGTCATAATTCTTTCTCTTACTTTCAATGGTCCTGATTATGGGTTCATTTCTTTCCTTTTATTTCTAGCTTTGATATGTATGCATATCGAGGTTATCCAGTTTAAGTTTACCCATTTTCAACTTCTAAAAAAATTCTGTTGGGTCGCCCAGTTTTTGCTTACCATTATGTCTTTAAGATTTTACCTGTCATGTTGTATGTGTATCTGCAACTAGCTGCTTTCTGTTGTAGCAACTAAATATGTCACATGTAGTCATGCCACTTTGAGTTGTATTCATTGGGGATCACAAACAATGCTGTTCATAAACATCCTTGTTATGCTTTCTGGTGCCCCAAAACATGCACTTCTTCAGAATGGAACTATTAGATCATGGGATAGTTATATCTTGTACTTAATGTGGCCCAATCATCTTACAAAGTCAGTTTGTAATAATTAGCACACACACACACCCATCAGCGTCTGAGAATTCCTGATGTTTGCCAACACTCCATCTTGTCAGATTTAAACATCTTTTAGGTGGCTGTCTATCTAGAACTACCTCCTCGAGGTTTTCATCCACATTGCCCCGATTGCTAAAGAAATTCTATTGCTTTCATAACTTAAAATAATAAAGACATAGTAGGTCAAGGCCAGGACATATCACAGAGAGATTCTTCCATATTTCTACCCCTGTATCTGGAGGGAGGTCTTATGGGGGTTACTGGGGATGCATGCCGTGCGCGGGTTCTGGATGAACAGCTTTCAAATTAGAATGGAGCGCCCCCCGCCTTCTGTGCCCGGGCACCCTTTCAGGTCCTGGCAGGCTTCAGCCCTGGGGAGATGGGTCCCAGGTCAGAAACAGCTGCATGACCAGGAGATTTCATGATGGAAAAGAGAATCTAAAAGCTGCCTGTGGGATGGGAGAGAGTGGGGAGAGGTGTTTGCTTCAGGGGGACAACCTTAGGGAGACAGGAGGGAACCAGTAGACCGAAGCAAAAAAAAAAAAAGACAAAAGACTTCTTGTGTTGATGGATTCCCTTTCTAAGTTATCTTGAATTTTCCTAGAAATTAAAAAGGGAGGTGCCAGTGTAGCGGCTGAGAATGAACTACCCAGTCATGTCGGGAAAATCGAGACAAGAACACAGCCAGCAACTGGGATGGCAGTAGGTGACTTATGCCGGGCCAGCCCCACGGTGTCCCCTCATTCCTCTTTCCCCACCGGAGGCATCGCCTTTACCTTGTATTTGTCCAGCCAAACGTGCACCACTCTGAGGTTGTTGTAAACTATGGCCTTGTCCAACTCCGTATCATTTGGGGATCTATTCTTAACAATGTGTCCCACTCGGGAGCAGGGCAGGATTAAGAGTTGGCCGCCGCACATCCAGATCTAGCCATGAGAAACACAGAAGACATCGTCATGTATGTTTGCTAGTCATAGGCGCCTGCTGAGTCTTTCTTAAATCCTGACGCAAGGATCTTCTTTTATCGATGAGAGAGAGAGAGGGCGAGAGAGAGACAAAGTATGTGCCCTGATCGGGGATCAAACCTTTTGTTGTGTGGGATGAGTCCCCTGATCAGGACTAACTGCAGAATTTGATTAGTATTTCAGTTCCTTATTCCATTCCAGGCCTCCCAACAGCCCCGTCATGGAGGTGCTGTGATTGCCCCCTATGCAGATGGAGAAACTAAGGCACGGGTTAGTGGGACGGCCGGCCCAGTGACCTGAGGCTGGTAAGTGTCCGACCGCGGGACTCAAACTCAGGAAACCTGGGCGTACGGCCGTGAACACTCAGCGATGCTGCCCCGCCCTCTCTGACTGACTACGTGTGAGAGTAGAGTGATAAAGTCATCTTCAGGTATTCCCAAACACTAGAAGATGCTAGACTATGGTAACTGCTTGTGGGGCTTCCTGAACCTCGAGCCCAGCCGTGCACTTGGGGTGAGAGGCAGAGTGGAGGACAGCGTGGGGAACACCCCTATTGAGAGGTGCGCCGAGGAAATTCCTGGGAAGGAACCCGAGCACCAGCAAGCCATGGAAGGGGAACCAGAATGTCCTAAAATCCAAGAAAGCGTCTGGAAAAGATGGGTGTACAGCCTCAAATGCTGCAGGAATCACCAGTCTACAGAAGAACAAATGCCACCCCATTAGGGATGTGGATATAAAACGGGTGGCACTTCCCAGAATGACGTCACAGGATGATGAGGCCCTGGGAGTGTCGGTTTTACTAGAATAAAGAGGCGCCGAGAAAGGAAGTATCTCCGGGCGCAGGCTTTTCTTGGGCAGGACAGCGTCTCTTGGTTAGACCACAGCCCGAGCCAGGAGAGCACTTTAGTTATTTATTAATTGACGTTTGCTTACAAAAGGAGAGACCCAAGGATACTTAAAAAGATTTGAAAGGGCCATTAGGAATGGAGTGGTTGAAAATATCGAAGCAAAGATAATGAATACAATTAGATACTAAGTTAGCAGTTATTGTCTATCTGGAGGGGCTATAGAGCCAGGGAAAAAAATACATTTCCTTTTCAAATGTGAATATAGCCCTGGCTGGTGGCACAGTGGATTAGGCCCCAACCTGTGAACCCAAAGGTCGCTGGTTCGATTCCCAGCCAGGGCATGTAACCAGGCTGGGCAGGTCCCCAGCTGGAGGCAAGTGAAAGGCAACCATACACTGACGCTTCTCTCCCTTTCTTCCTCCCTCACTGCCCTTCTTTCTAACAATAATAAAATATCTTTTTTTAATAAATAAATACACTTTCTTTTCAAATGTGAATGCCTCGTTCGCAAGGTGGACTTTATGCGGAGGCAGAAGAATGTGCTTATTAAATGACATGGTCCTGAAAGGGGGCAATTCCACAGACCACATTCTGAGAGGGGAAGCAATGACCTAAGGAATGATCAGCCAATCAAAGGCAAGTAGACAGGCCTGGGGATTATAAAATAATGGAGACAAAGTAGCAATGGAAACAAACTAGCAAGACACTGCTTTACCAGGCTGGGGGGGGGGGGGGGGGGGGGGGGATCCACAACTCTGAATGTTTCATAATAGAGTCCCTGAAGGTTTAGGAAACAAGTCTGCGCTTCAAAGAACTTGTAGGCAAATGAACAAAGTAACCAGCCAAAAGAAGGAAGAGGGAGGTGAAACCCAGAACCAGCCAAAAGAAGGAAGAGGGAGGTGAAACCCAGAACCGAAAAAAGAAACACTGTTTAGTCCATGCTAATGTAACCAAGCACAAAGTAGTGACTTCCTAGAGGAAGAGCACGTGGCACCATTTAAAGTAGGACAGTAAAGGCTGTCACTGACTAATCAGCTCCTAGAAATTCGCCAAGTAAACTGTTTTCTCCACACGAACTTTCTTGGCTGGGCCAAGAGACCAACAAGACAGAAAAACAGTGAGAAAACACTGTTGACAGTAATAATAGCGCACAACAAAGATTTTTTTTTTTTTTTTTGTGGAGACTTTACCTCTGGGTTTTTTTCTTTTTTAAGTATATTTTATGGATGATGCTGTTACAGGTGTCCCAATTTCTTTTCCCTTTGCTCCCCTCCACCCGGCACCCACCTTCCCTCCAGCAATCCCACCCTGTTAGTTCATGTCCGTGGGTCGTGCATGTAAGTTCCCTGGTGTCACTCTTTCCTTTACTAGTCTTAACACACCCTGTCTATCTTGTTCTCACCAATTATACTTCTTTTTTTTTTTAATTTTATTGTTGTTGTATTACATTCATCCCCTTTTTGCTCCCCTCT
>PVIW01016675.1:0-15989 GCA_004026585.1 Noctilio leporinus | reverse complement strand
GCACTATTTACAATAGCCAAGTGCTGGAGACAGCCTAAGTGCCCATCAGGGGATGATTGGATGAAAAACTTTGGTACATTTACACAATGGAATTCTATATAGCAGAAAGAAAGAAGGAACTTGTACCCTTTGCAACAACATGGATGGAACTGGAGAGTATTATGCTTAGTGAAATAAGCTAGTTAGTAAAGGACAAATATCATATGATCTCACCCATTATGGGACATTAATGAGCAAAACTAACAACAAGCAAAACAGGACCAAATATATGAATGCAATGAATAGGCCTTCAGTGGTCAGGGGTAAAGGGGTTGGGGTTAGCGGGGAGGCAGAGGAAAGGAAGGGGAGCAGCTTAGACAAGAACCTAGTATAAAGGAACCATGGACATGGACAACAGGTGATATTGACTTTGGGGGGAATGGGTGGGTGGGGAGGGGGATAGAGGGGACCAAAAAGGGGATGGATGTAATACAACAACAATAAAATAAAATAAAGATAAATAGTAATATACATTCATAGTAGGGGGCACTAACACCCAATTGACATCAATGGATAGATCAGACAGAAAACAAACAAGGAAACAGAGATTTTTAAATGACACATTAGACCAGGTGGATTTATGAATTTTTAAAGAACATTTTATCTCAAAATGGCAAAATATAAATTTTTTTAAGTGCACATGAAACATTTTCCAGTATAGAACACAGGTTAAGCCACAAAACAAGTCTCAGCAAATTAAAAAATATTTAAAACATATTAAACATTTTCTCCAACCACAATGGTATGAAGCTAAACATCAATGTAAAGAAAAAAAAGAAAAAAAAAAAGAAATACCCACAAACACACTGAGGCTAAATTACATGATGCTAAACAATGAATGGGTTAACAATGAAATCAAAGGATACTTTGAAGCACTGGCTGGTGGCACAGTGGATAAGGTGCCAGCCTGCAAACCCAAAGGTCGCTGGTTCGATTCCCAGCCAGGGCACATAACCAAGTTGCAAGCCAGGTCTCCAGCCAGATCCGTAGCTGGAGACAGGTGAAAGGTAACTGTACCTTTCTGATGTTTCTCTCCCTCTCTGCCTCTCTCTCTACCCCTCTATCTAAAAAATAATAAAATCTTTAAAAAATAAATAAATAAAAAGATACTTTGAGACACATGAAAATGAAAATACAGTAACCACAAAAATTATGAGACATAGCCAAGGGAATTCTAAGAGAGAAATGTATAGCAATACAGTCCTATTCTAAAAAATGAGAAAAATCTCAAATAAACAATTTATCTTTGTACCTAAAGGTACTGGGGCAGGGGTAAAGAAACAAAACCAAAAGTGAGTAGAAGGGGAAAAAATAAAGAGCAAAAATAAATAAAATAGAGTCTTTTGGGTTGGCTGTAAAGTTTGTTTTTTCCTGTAAGATGACTCTAGGAACACTTAGTTGACTTTAACTTCATTTGAAACAATTTTGTTAGGTTGTATTGTGACAGCTGTCATATCAGTGTACATTTTTTAAAAAAAACTTATCAAAACTGGTAACTTTTTGTGTAGCTATTTTAATATTGAAGATGGAAAAAATAAGCAACTTTTTTGGCATATTATGCTTTATTATTTCAATAAAGGTAGGAATACAACTGAAATGCAAAAAGAAAAAAATTGTGCAGTGTATGGAGAAGATGCTGTGACCTATCAAACATGTCAGAAGTGGTTTATGAAGTTTCATGCTGGAGATTTCTTGCTGGATGATTATATTCTATAGTCAGATAGACAAGCTGAATTTGATAGCAATCAAATTGAGACATTAATTGAGAACAATGAATGTTATACCATGCAGAAGATAGTCAACGTACTCAAAGTATTCAAATGAAGTATTGAAAATCATGTGCACCAGTTTGGCTATGTTAATCACTTTGATGTTTGGGTTCCTTATAAGTTAAGCAAAAACAAACAAACAAACAAAACCTTGACTGTATTTCTGCATGTAATTCTCTACTTAAATATAGTAAAAATGTTTCATTTTTAAAACAAATTATGATGGGTAATCAAACGTGAACAATGTGGAATGGAAGACATCATGGGGCAAGCAAAATGAACTACCACCAACCACACCAAAGGCCAGTCTTCTCCAAAGAAGGTGCTTTTGTGTATATGGTGGGATTGGAAGGGACTCCTCTGTTATGAGCTCCTTTTGGAAAACCAAATGACTAATGCCACTAAGTACTGCTCCCAATTAGACTAACTAAATGCAGCACTTGACAAAAAGTTTCCAGACTAATCAACAGAAATTCATAATCTTCCATCAGGACAATGCAAGACCACATGTTTCTTTGATTACCAGCCAAAAGCTGTTACAGCTTGACTGGGAAGTTCTAATTCATCTACCATATTCACCAGACATTGCACCTTTGGATTTACATTTATTTCTGTCTTTAAAAAATTCTCTTAATGGAAAAAGTTTCAATTCCCTGAAGACTGCCAAAATCACCTAGAACAGCTCTTTGCTTAGAAAGGTTTGGGAAGATGAAATTGTGAAGTAGGCGAGCAGATTGCTGGGGCACGTGGCAGGGCAGCTGCATGAGTTGGTGGCACCGAGGGGAGAGTGGCAGGGGTTGGCCAGCGGGAAAAAAAAATCATAGTCAGGGCACCTATTGAATGCTCCCAGCACCAGACCGGATCTCGCAATTCACAGTTCCAGCATCGAAGGAGAAAAATAAAAAGCCACATTGCTTTTTCTGGCTGTGAAAACCACTGGGGGTTTGGGTGGAGGGACTATTAAAAAGAGTTCATTTGCATTGTGAAATGAATGATCCTGAAAATGTCCACAGACCTACCCACTCTGGGAACCACAGAAATAGAGAGGAGCTAGCCTCCTACAGGAAGCAGTAAAAGTGCCTGGGAAAGGGGTGAGTGCTGAGCACATGGCATAGATCCCTCTTAGGCCCCTCCCCAACATACAGCACCACTACATGGTAATAACGGGTTGCCCTGCACTGATGAATGCCTACGACTCCACCCCTTACAACTGTACCTAAGAAGTGATAACTCTACCTAAGACTCAGAGGCAAACACAGGAGTCTGTCAAGATGTAGAGACAGAGAACTATGACTCAAAAAAAAAAAAAAAAAAGACATAAATCAAGGTCCCAGTGGCCAAACCAAGCATCAAAGAAGTAGCCAGCCTGACAGATGAACAGATAGCCAGCCTGGCAGACATACAGCTTAAAATACTGGTAATAAAGATGCTCACAGATTTGACAGATGTGCTTAAATACAATAAACACATTAGGCAAAAAGTGAAGCCTAGGCCAAGTGAAACAAAGGAAAATATACGCAAAACCAATGGTGGAGGGAAGGAAAATGGGGTTCAAATCAATGATTTGGAACATAAAGAAGAAATAAACAGTCAATAGTCACAGAAACTGGAAACAAGAATTGAAAAAAAATGAGGAGAGGATTAGGAACCTCTGGGATGACTTTAAACATGCCAACATCTGAATCATAGGAATGACAGAAGAAGAGGAAGGGCAAGAAATTGAAAACCTGTGTGAAAAAGTAATAAAGAAAAACTCCCCAAATTTGGCAAAGGAAATACACATAAAAGTCCAGGAAGCACAGAGAGTCCCAAACAAGTTACAGCCAAGGAGTACCACACCAAGATACATCATAATTAAAATTAAAATTAAAGATAAAAAGAGAATCTTAAAAGCATCAAGAGAAGAAAAGAGAGTTATCTACAAAGTTCCCATCAAACTATCAGCTGATTTCTCAAAAGAAAATTTGTAGGCAAGAAGGGCCTGGCAAGAAATATTCAAAGTGATGAAAAGCAAAAACCTACAATCAAGATTACGCTATCCAGAAAAGCTGTCATTTAGATGGAAGAGCAAATAAAGTGCTTCCCAGACACAGTAAAGCTAAAGACATTCATCATCACCAAGCCCTTATTATGTGAAATGTTAAAGGGACTTATTTAAGAAAAAGATAAAAACTATGAACATTAAAATGACAACAAACTCAACTATCAACAACAGAACTTGAAAAATGAAAAAGAAGGAAAATAAAAACAAACCAAGAAAACAACCAAAATAGGACCAGAAACATAGGTATGGGGATCATTGGGAGGGTTATCAGCTAGCAGAAGGAAGGGGTCAAAATGGGGAAATGGTGCTGGGATTAGGAAATATAATTGCTGAGTACAAGATAGACAGTAGGGGGAGTTAAGAATAATAGAGGAAAGGATGAAATCAGAGAACTTATATGTACAACCAGTAGACATGAACTAAGAGGGGTGGGGTCTGTAGGAGGGAAGCGGGTGAGGAGATTGGATGGAGGGGAGCAAAGGGAAAAGAATTTAGGAAAACTGTAACAGCATAATAAATAAAAGATACAAAAAACAAACAAACAAACAAACAAAAACAACTGAACAAGCATTTTGACCAACCCAAAAAACAAACCAATACAAAAAGTCAATAAAACCAAGAGCTAGTTCTTTGAAAAAATAAATAAAAGTTGTAAACCTTTAACCTGACTCATCAAGGAAAAAGAGAGGACCCAAATGAATAAAATCAGAACTGAAAAAGTAGAAGTGATAACTGACACCACAGAAATATAAAGGATTATAAAAGATACTATGAACAGTTATATGCCAACAAATTGGACCACTTAGAATTAGATAAATTCCTAGTAATATAAAATCTTACAAGACTGAATCAAGAAGAAACAGAAAATCTGAAGAGATCAATTACTACCAACAAAATTAAAAGTAATCAAACAGCTTTCAACAAACAAAAGTCCTGAATCAGATGGCTTCATAAGTGAATTTTACCAAACATTTAAAGGAGAATTAACAATTAATTATACACCAAACTATTTTTAAAAAGTTGAAGAGGTAAGGTACCTCAGCTCATTTTACAAGGCCACCATTACCCTGATTCCAAAACCAGAGAAAGACATTATGAAGAAGAAATTACAGTCAATATCGCTGATGAACATAGATGTAAAAATTCTCAGCAAACTATTAGCTAACCAAATTAAACAATACATTAAAAAATCATTTACCATGATCAAGTGGAATTTATCCCTTAGATGCAAGTTTGGTTCATTATCTTCAAGTCAATTACCATGATATATACCACATAAACAAAATGTAAGGAAAAAACCATATGATTATATTAATAGGTGCAGAAAAAGCATTTGACAAAATCCAGTACCCCATCTATTATGAAAACTCTCAATAAAATGGAAATAGAGGGAACACATATCAGTATAATAAAGGCAATATATGACAAATCCACAGCTAACATCATACCCAAAAATGAAAAGTTAAAAGTGTTTTCCTTATAATCAGGAAAAAACAAGGCTGAATACTTTCACCACTGTAATTCAACATAGTGGTGGAAGTCTTAGCCAGTGCTATCAGATAAGAAAAAGAAATAAAAAGCATCCAAGTTGGAAAGGAAGAAATAAAACTATCATTATTTGCAAATGACATGATACTATAGAGAGAATCCTAAAGATTCCACCCAAAACCTACTGGAACTGCAAATGAATTCAGTAAAGTATCAAAATACAAAATTACTATTCAGAAAGCATTCATATTTTTATACCTCAGAAACAAACTATTAGGAAGAAAAATTAAAATAATAATCCCATTTACAGTTGCATTAGAAAAAAAATCTAGAGATTTTTTTTAACCAAGGAAGGAAAAGACCTAGGTATACTCGGAAAACCATGAGACAATAAAGAAAGAAACTGTAGAAGATACAAATAAATGAAGCATATACTGTGTTCATGGGTAGAAAAAAATAACATCATTAAATGTCAGTACTACTCAAAGCAATCTACAGATTTAATTTCACCTCTGTTAAAATACCAATGGCATTTTTTACAGAATTAGAACAACTAATTCTAAAATGTATATGGAACCACAAAAGACCCCAAATAGCCAAAGCCATTTTGAGAAAGAAAAACAAAGTTTCAACTACACTACAATGCTGTAGTAATCAAAACAGCATGGAACTGGCATAAAAACAGACACATTGATCAAAAGAACAGAATAGTGACCCCAAAATAAACCCATACCTATATGATCAATTAATCCATAATAAATGAGGCAAAAATAAATAGGGTAAAGAATGCTGTTTTAATAAATGTTGGGAAAGCTGGACAGACACATGCAAAAAATGAAACTGGATCACCTTCATACACCATATACAAGAAAAATTTTAAAGTGAATATAAAACTTAAATGTAAGACCCCAAATTATAAAGCTTCTAATAGAAAACAGGCAGTAAACTTTCTGACACTGGTCTCAGTAATATGTTTTTGATATCTTCTCAGCAAAGGGAAAGAACAGAAAAAACAAACAGAACGACATCAAACAAAAGAGCTTTGCACAACAAAGGAAACCACTGACAAAGCAAAAAGACAGCCTGCTGAATGAGAGAAGATAGTTGTCAAATGATAGGTTCAATAAGGGGTTAATATCTAAAATATATAAGGAACTCATACAATTTAACACCAAAACAAATAAACAAACTATCTGATTTAAAAACATCCAAAGAACCTGAATAGACATTTCTCTGAAGAGGACATACAGATGACCAAAACTCGTATAAAAATATGCTCAGCATCACCAATCATCAGAGAAATGCAAATTAAAGCCATAATGATATATCATCTCATACCTGCCAAAATGGCTATCATCAATAACTCAATAAACAAGTGCTGGAGAGGATGTGGAGAAAAGGAAAGTCTTTTGTACTCTTAGTGGGAGTGAAGATTGGTGCAGCCACTGTGAAAAGCAGCATGGAGATACCTCAAAAAATTAAAAATTGATCTGCTTTTTGATCCAGGGATCCCACTTCTGGGAATATAGTTGAAGGAACCTAAAACACCAATTCAAAAGAACACAAGCAGCCCTGTGTTCATTGCAGCATGATTTATAATCATCAAGATACAGAAGCAGCCCAAGTGTCCATCAATAGATGAATAAATAAAACTATGGGACATTTACACAATGGAATACTAGCTGGCTATAAAAGAAGAAAAATTCACCCTTTGCAACTGTATGGATGGACCTGGAGAATATTATGGTAAGTGAAATAAGCCAGGCAGAAAAAGACAAATACCATATGATTTCACTCATACATGGAATCTAATGAAGAAACTGAACTAACAAGCAAAACAGAGACAGGCTTAGAGATCAAGAGCAGATGACAGCCAGTCAGGTAGGGAGGTTAGGGGGTGGAGGAATTATGCAGAAAGGAAAAAGGACTCAGGGACATGGACAACAGTGTGGTGATTGCTGGGGGAAGGGGGTATAAGGAAATAAATGATAATGGAAAAAATACAATAAAGGTTAACTTAAAAATAAAAAGCAAATCAATACGCACCAGTGTTGGCAAAGATGAAAAAAAAAAGGGAAACATTGTTGGTGGGATTTTAAATTGATGCAGACACTGTAGAAAACAGTACAGAGTTACTTCAGACAATTAAAACTAGAAGTACCACATGACCCAACACTTTCACTTTTGGGTATTTATTCGAAGAAACCCAAAACACTAATTCAAAAAGACATATGCACCCCTATGTTTATTGAAGCATTGCTTACGATAGCCAAGAGATGGATGCAACCTAAGTGTTCTCAATAGACAAATGGCTAAAGAAGAAGTGGTACAAATATACAATGGAATATTACTAAACCCTAAGAAAGAATAAAACCTTGCCATTTGCAACAACATGATGAACCTAGAGGGTATTATGGTAAGTGAATTAAGTCAGGCAGAGAAAGACAAATGTCATGTGATTTCACTTATATACGGAATCTAAAAAATAAAATAAAAGGGCAAACAAAACAAACAAATTTATAAATATAGAGAATATTTTCATGGTTTCCAGATGTGAAGGGGTTGGAGGTATGAGTGAGAAGAGGCAAGGGATTTTGGTTACTATTTACAATAGTCACAGGACGTAAAGTCCAGCATAGGGAATACAGTCAATAATATAACTATGTGTGGTGTCAGATGGATGCTATGTTTATTGGGATGATTGCTCTGTAAATTACAATAAACATCCAATAAGCAAATAAATTAATAAAGTAGTGAAATTCACAGAAATAGAAAGTAGAATGATGGTTACCAGAGGCTGGGAGGAAGGGGAAATGGGAGTATAATTCAGGCGTTCCAAGCCAGGGAGCTGCACTGCACTTGCGTTTGTAACATTCTGGATAAAAGCACCCAGAGGACCAGCAGATGTGGACATGTCAATTATTACATTTCAGGGAAGTGCACCAATGTTGATGACGGTGAACCAATGTGAGAGCCGCTGCACCCCCTTCAGCCTTGGTGCTTAGAGGGTTAGGGAGGGAGCAGTGGCAGCAGGGAGGAAGCTGCCGTAGTGTATGAAAATGCTACAGGGTTGTGATAAACACAGGGGCTCTGAGAAGGCTGGGACATCAGACACAGGCTGTTTTCCTCACTCCTTATGGCTTCTGGCCAGGCACTTATCCGAGGTGAAGGGGCCATATCTTGAACTACCCTGCACACCATGTCAACATGCTCCTCCATTTCATAATCTTCACTTTAGTTCTTCCAGACAGGGGGTCCCTGGGTGGTGAAAGCATGGGCCCTTTACATTCATATGCCATAAATACAGTATAGACTATACCCTAAGAGGAGGGGAGGGCAGAGGCTGACAAAGCCAAGGAGGCCATGGCACCACCTACTTCCCAAAGAATTCCACCAGGAGGTGAAGGGGTCTGAGGTAAAAGTCAAATGTGTGTGATTTCATCACTTAATGTAGCTAGGGCCCGAGATATGTTATCAGGAATGTACACACAACATTCAGTATGTAGGATGGCACAGGTTCCTTCCTGGGGTGCTGGTAAGAGGTCTAAGGCCATGTGGTTGTGCAAAACAATTTTCTCATTTGTGAGACTTCCTTGGAAACTAGAGATCCAAAGTTTCTAGTGTGATTAAGAGATAAAGCAGTATGATTTGCTAAAGCAGTTTGGCAGTGTGCATGAGAATTGTTCCAGGAGTTGGTACAAATATTGCAAAAGGGTAGAACCACCAGTCCACTTGTCTGACATGGTGGTGGGCTCAAAAGGAGTCTCAATTCTGGAGGATACCTGGGAGGGTGTGTATCATTTGGCCCAGAATGTAGGGCTTTCCCCAAGTATCATTTCAGTCTGGTTGTAGGGCAGGTAGGGTCACTCAGGGAAATCAAAAGTCCAGCGAGTTCCCATGGAAGAGGATGCCCACAGCGTCCTCTACTATCAGGATGGTGATGTGTTAGCCAAGGTCTCTGGGGGCCCTTCCAGAAAAAGTTGGGCAGTTTTATTGGTGGCTCTGTTGTAGCATTTGATACACAGTGGCATAGCTTGCTGCAGCTCTACCTGTAGGGCTGCCAACCACCCTGAGCCATCCCAAACCATATAGCTAAGCCACGTGGTTTGGTCTAGTTTACCTATTCCTGTACAAGTGCAAACATTGAGGCATGGTTGCAATTGTAGAGGGGGTTAGAGTGGTTCCAAGTTTGCAGCCAATTCCATTTGACCTCGCTGATGGGGTCAATCCATCAGGGAAGTTCTGCAGAGACCACCATGAGATTGTTCACAGCAGCCAGCATTTCCCCCCATTGAGGAAAGGTGTTGCTTCCTCAGAGTCTGATCAGACAATTTATAGAGAAAGCAGATAAACAATGTCATAGTATACATTCTATGAAAACAGAAAAAACATAAAACTTAATGAACACAGCAAATCATAAACCAGTTTCTGGGTCCAATGAGACAACTTCCAAATGCTAGGCTTTTACTGAGATAAAATTAAGCAGTGACAATCTGATAGATCCTCTTTATTTATAATTTAAATGTCTCTGGTGGTATCATCAGGTGCTGAGGTAAATTCTATGTTTGATACTACATCAGTAGATCTCATAATTCCAAACCAAAGGATGAAAGAAAAAAGTTAAACATTAGTTTAAAAGAAAACTGGAAAAATTCAGGATCCAGCCTAGATCATAGGAGAGAAATAAAATTTTATAGACAATTCACTGAATTGGAATCTACTTACCATAATTGTGCATAATAGATTTTATTGAAACAATTTTTCAAAGACCCAAATCGAAACCAATTTATTTACTGTAGTAAGCCCAGTTTTAGTTTGGCCTGAATTACTTGCATAAACATGGCAGGAATAGCAATTGATCATATAGACTTTTTTAAAGATTTTATTTACTTATTTTTAGAAAGGGAAGGGAGGGAGAAAAAAAAGAGATAGCAACATCAATGTTTGTTTGCTTCTTGCATGCCCTCAACAGGAGACCTGGGCCACAATCCAGGCGTGTGCCTTGACTACAATTGAACCAGCAACCTTTTGGTTTGCAGGCCAGCACTCAATCCACTAAACTCTTCTTAAATCTACTTTGTTGGAATGTTACAGGAATTTCTATATTGAGCTTTAATTAGTCCCTCAGGGCTGGGAGGCTAAGCCAACCACACAGATGCCTTAAGGCTTTGCCCATAGTACCTGTAGATTTAGGTGAATTTCTCAATTTCTTGAAGTCCTCAAATGTCCTGAGATTCTTTCCTTACTATCTTTCAGGAAAGCAATCTTTATTTCTTCCCTGGAAAGACTACCTGAACTTTCTGAATAAGCAAGGTACAAAGTCATTTCTCCAACAGGATTTTATTGGCTTCAAAGTTTATTTTAATTCCTTAAGGCTTTCTGGTAACATCCAGAGTCCAGGAATGTCTCTACTGATCATGACATTCCAGACAAAGATGTTAATAACGCCACAACTGGAAACTGGCTTTATGTGTTCTGTTGTAAAGAAATCAGATTTCTATTGACTTAATGCAAACAAACATATTGTCATGGAAAGAATAATAATCATTAAGAGTTTCCAAATTCCAGAGGTCTCAGGTAGGAAAAAAGTATAAAAGCTTCAATATTGTTTATGAAAGTAGAATTTACCAAATTGCTTTAAGAAAAACAAAGTTTTCTTTCTTTTTTTTTAATTTTATTGTTGTTGTATTACATCCATCACCTTTTTGCTCCCCTCTGTCCCCCAAACAAAGTTTTCTTATGTATGAAAAACAAAAGATTAAAAATCAGTGACATTTTTCAACAAAAAGTTATAAAAGCCACAATCATCTTCAGTTTCTTATGTCCCATAATCAATCTCTGTCCATCCTGATCATCTGCAAGGAACTCTACAATCCAGCTATTTCACAGAACCCCAGCAACCTTCATTCAGTTCAAAGGTACACAGATACATGTTCTCAGAAATATGCATTCCAAAACAAATCAGAGTCCTCTCCATGAACCTCTCCAAAGATATATTTTTGTGAATGCATCAGAGTAAAACAATGCCTGTTTATAAATGACAAAACTTAAAATGACATTGTTATAGCTGTGAGTATAATGCAACTGACAAAGGAATTTGTTTTCCTGTAACAACATTTTAAGCTAACTAAAATTACAAATGAAAGTATATCAGAACTTATATAATCTCTAGAACATCTACTTTAATAATTAAAATGTGTACACAAATAGAACATACTTATTATTTCTTCATTTGAAAAGCTTTCCATATACTTTCAACATATTAAATAGGCCTAATTGATTCAAAAACTTATTTTTTATAAAGAGGGAGTGCAAATCCTTGAGGTATTCCAGGGGCCCATTGGAGTAACTCAAAGCCATTTCTCAGTGAAAATGTCTCTTAAACATTGAACTTTGGGAAGGGTGTCAAACAAACTTAACCAAAATGTTATAATATAAACTTTTTGAAAAACAATGCATTTTTATTGTAATAACATTAAAAGACATCAATTAATTTTAAAACCAGTTTTCACATCAAGTAATTTGTCCAGACAGCAGGATCCTGATTAATTTATGTGTTTACTTCCGTTAGGCCAATAAAATATTACATCCAATTATGCCATCCAGAGGCAGAAAATGCACCACATGTAATACACAGATGAACATGTATCACATAAAAATCATACATAAGAAAACTGAACACATAAAGACAACACATGCAATTTGAATTACTAATTTGTGTAGAGAAAGCACAAGGTTTTCTTATTTGCTTGTCTTTTTGCTTCTTTCCTCTACACAATCCTTCCTCAACCTTCACAGACTGCAATTTTCCTAGTTCCTTTTAGTTTTTCCTTTTAGTGCATCCAGAAATTAGAATAATTTACTTTTATTTCAATTTCCTTCAAACTTTATTGCCATAATATACACCTTTTATTACCAAAACTATAACATATATTCTTCCTCAACTTAATTAGAATCTACAAGCTTTAGTGACAATTAAAAGCAATTGATATTCATTCTTTAGATCAACAAGTTTATGAATAATTTTATAATTTTCAAAAACAGACTTTTTCTATTGGTAAATACACTCACATTTTTACTCTTGGTGATTACTTCATTCCTTTAGTGTGCTCAAAAGTGAGCTGTTTCATTATTTAGTGTCCTTGACAACTCTTACAGAGGTGGGGAGATATCAGCCTTGGCCTTGCTCCTAGGACTACAGCTCCTGGGCCTCCAGCAAGTGAATTCATAATGTTTATAAGACTCATTTTTCCCTTTTCTTCCTGAGTTTTACTGAGAGGGGAGTGAGATCTTTTTCTCTCTTTAAATCATCAATTTAAATCCTTTGTAAGTTGAATACTTATGATGTAACAACATGAGAGCTTGCACATTAGAGATCTTATCCTATTGACTAGATCTTTAGCAAAACAATTCTGTATGTCTAAAACACAACCTAAGTTGCTCCTTTTCAAATCAGAAACAAAAACAAAGTCTAAAACAAAGGCAAAATTTCAAGAAGGGACTGGGACTAGCCTTAGAAGTTTAACTCCTCATTTTTGTCTCTAACTTAAGCTCATCTTCTTCTTTTTTCTTTTTTAATAATTTCTGATTTTAATGACAGTCAATCTCAAGGGAAAATCAAAACCTCCACATGAATCTTGACTTAACAGAAATGTTTGGCCCAGCTGCCATAGACTTCTCTTACCCCACAGTTCCAGTACATGCTCCCTGCTACTCCCACTCTAGTTTCTTGACTCTTTTCCACCCCTACTTCCTAGGGCTGCACCAGTCCAAATCAACATAGGAATCTTTCAGCTGAGTTATTAGATTCAGTTACCCTGCTTTCTCTTGCTCCAGCTGATGTTACTCATGATCACAGTATCATCTGAGGCAGAAGGCATAAGCTGCAGGTAGAATATGCTACTATAGCATTTCGTTTGTTTAAATTTTTTTTCTTGTCCTCCAAGAGTAGATCAAATTTTTGTTATAGAGGCAAATGCCAGCCAGACAGACAGACAATAGTATATAAATAGACAGCTACCAATTGCTGACTTGAGCAGGAGTGTGTCCCCAAGCTTCAGCTCAGAGATCATAATGAAAGCCCTCTGGAAATGTACATTTCTGGGAAATGTGGAGGGTTACTGCTCCCAATACTCTGAAAACAAAAATGCCTCCTCTCTCCTCCTTGTTCATCATGTGTTTTGTAAATAGGAAATTAAACTGCTGTCTCTGGGTCTAAGCAATCATAAGCCCAGTTATTCAAGGAGAGTGTGGTGGGTCTTCCCTGCCCCTATTGAGAGTGGAAAGGAGGAGAGTGTCACTCCTTTCAGAAATGCTCCTCAGTTGAATCTCTGAGAATATTATAAGACAGACTCTCAAGCCCATGTGGACAACAAACCAGCAAGCATGTGCCAGGGAGCAGTGTTGGCTCAGGGAAGAGTGAAGGGAATGAGCCTCTTCCCATGGAACTTACTCGAATAGTGAAGTAACAATAACAATATTTGTTATTGGCTTTAACTCCTGCTGCCTTCCTCTCAAATGCTGAAGTCCTACCTCAAGGCTTTCACAATGAGTTCCTATCTTCCTTGTATCCTTGTTACCCTCTGTCCCCTCCCCTTCCATAAGGCCAACTCACTAAGACTCCCCAAACACTTCAGGCTCCCCTTGCCCCATGGCTCCCTTCTGTCTTCCTGCCCCCTTCCTGATCTCCCCACCACTCTGTAATGGCTCACAAGCCCTCGTGGAGCACCAGGGGGAAATGCCCTTTGGTGGAGCTCTGTGCCATATCCCTTCCAGTTCCCTAGGCAGCATCTCAGGACAGCAATTCCATAGATTTCCAGTTAATTTCAGTTACAAGAATTATTTGAATCATTCAGACTCACTGAAAAGTACTGCCCAATACAAATCAAAATCCTATCTCAAAATGCAGTAAAGCCTTTCCCCTTCTCCCAGTCAGTCCGAGCTATAGCTTAGACAGAAAATGAACCTGGTCTGATTCTTCAATCCCCCTCTTAAAAACTCCATCTCTTTCTACCTGGTCCTCCTTCCTTTTTATTTTTAAGCTCAACTTACTTGCACTTTGGCTGCTTCTTCCTTTTCCCTGCACAGGGCCTTTGCAAGGCTCATGAGAGAATTGTGGGCACCCCCCTCAATTCTGGTGCACTACCCCAGGATTCCCACACAATTCTGAGGGTTTTTCCTGCTATTCCAAATATTCCCCCCAGGGATCCCTCATTAGGTATGTTGTCACAAGCAGACAACTGAACAAGGGCATTTCCTGAAATATTTTGCAGGTTATGCCAGTTGTAATTTGCAGGAGCTTCAAACTGGGAATCTTCATTGTACTTGTGTTCATGATATTCCATTAAAAAACCACCCATTGAGACTGGAAAGATGGCGACAGAGTAGAGAGCAGTGCTGATGGTGTTCTCCAGTACCAGGGCAGCTAGAGGACAAGATAGGGAGCACAAGACGTCTTCAGGTCCCTAAGAATTGGAGCGGTCAGCATCTGGACAGAGGGGAGCACAGCCCAGAGGCAATGGAGACATGCAGGAGAGCAGCCCACAGGTCCAGAATACAACCGGACAGCACAAATAAAGGACACACCAAGAACAGCAAGTGGAGAAAATCTGGGAGACTGCAACATTGAACTCCACAAATCTCCTATCACAGAAGGGTGCTCAACTAAGGCAAGGAAGCAGAGCAGGTTAACCCAAGGAAAAAATAAAAAAAATAAAAAGCAAGCAAGAACAGACACCCAAAATGGGGAAAAAAAGAATCAGTCCATCACCAAAAGGAAAGGAAGAATCCCCAGAAAGACCACAAAATGAAACAGAGACACCTGAAATATCAGATAAGGAATTCAAAAGAATAGATAAATTCTTTTGATAGAGAAGCTCAGTGAGCTCAGCCATATCAAAGAAAACTATAAACAACTCCAGGAGAACTACAAAGAACTCCAGGGAAGTAAAAGGAACTTACTGAGAACTACAGCAGCATGAAAAAGGACATGGAAACTATCAATAAGTGCCAGGAGGAAATGAAGAATAAAACTTCTGAATTGAAGAATACAGTAGAAGGAATCAACTGTAGGCTAGAGGAAGTGGAGGACCACATCAGCGAGTTGGAAGATAAAGTAGACAAATACTCCAAGACAGTACAAGAGAATAAAAAAAGGCTGAATAAGACTGAATAGGGTTTAAGAGAGCTTCAGGACAACATGAAATGTAACAACATCCGTATCATAGAGATACCAGAAGGAGAAGAGAAACAAGGAGTGGAAAACCTGTTCAAAAATGTCATGATAGAAAATTTCCCTAACATGATGAGTGAAAACATTAATCCAGTTCAGGAAGCACAGAGGGTTCCAATGAGGATCAACCCAAACAGACCAACAACAAGGCACATTATTAAAATGGCTAATTTCAAAGACAAAGAGAGAATCCTAAAAGCATCAAGAGAGAAACGACAAATAACATATAAAGGGGCTCCAATAAGGCTATCAAATGATTATTCAACAGAAACAATTCAAGCCAGAAGGGAATGGCAAAAAGTATTTCAAGTCATGGCAAACAAAGGCCTGCAACCAAGAATACTCTATCCAGCAAGGCTCTCATTCAAGAGAGAAGGAGAAATAAGGAGTTTCTCAGACAAAAAAAAAAAAAAAAAAA
>PVIW01016674.1:0-15991 GCA_004026585.1 Noctilio leporinus | reverse complement strand
TTTTCTCTCTCCTTTCTTTTTTCTCCCTGATAAAGCCCACTGACCTGGCTCCACCTGGACCAAACAGACACCATAAAGGGTGAACAGACACCTAAACCCTTTCTTTATTAATATTGATTTCTCTTTGTCTTGTGACTTTCTCCATTTTTTTCTTTCTTTTCTTTCTTTCTTTTTTCTCTGCTAAAAGCCCTCTGGCCCAGGCTCCATCTGGACCAGTCAGGGATTATTAAGGTTGAACAGCCATCTAAAACCTTTCTTATTATTACCATCGTTTTCATTTCTTTTTCAAATGTTTATGTTTTTTTTTTTTTTTTTTGGTTTTATTTTGTTTTGTTTTTTTGTTTTTTCGGCTAAAAGCCCACAGGTCCAGAATACAACCAGACAACCCAAACAAAAGACACACCAAGAACAGCAAGTGGAGAAAATCTGGGAGACGGCAACACTGAACTCCACAAATCTCCTATCACAGAAGGGTACTCAACTAAGGCAAGGAAGCAAAGCAGGTTAACCCAAGGAACTAACAAAAAAAAATAAATAAATAAAAAGCAAGCAAGAACATTTTTTCCCCAAAATGGGGAAAAAAAGATTCAGTCCATCAGCAAAAGGAAAGGAAGAATCCCCAGAAAGAACACAAAATGAAACAGAGGCACCTGAACTATCAGATAAGGAATTCAAAAGAATGATGATAGAGAAGTTCAGTGAGCTCAGTCACATCAAAGAAAACTGTAAAGAACTCCAGGAGAACTACAAAGAACTCCAGGGAAATTACAAAGAACTCCAGGGAAATTACAAAGAACTCCAGGGAAGTTACAAGGAACTTACTGAGAACTACAACAGCATGAAAAAGGACATGGAAACTATCAAGTACCAGGAGGAAATGAAGAATACAATTTCTGAATTGAAGAATACAGTAGAAGGAATCAACAGTAGGCTAGAGGAAGCAGAGGACTGGATCAGCAAGTTGGAGGATAATGTAGACAAATACTCCAAGACAGTACAAGAGAATCAAAAAAGGCTGAACAAGCCTGAAGAGGGGTTAAGAGAGCTGCAGGACAACATGAAACGTAAAACCATCCATATCATATGGATACCAGGAGAAGAAAAACAAGGAATGGGAAACCTGTTCAAAAAAGTCATAATAGAAAATTTCCCTAACATGATGAGTGAAAACATGAATCCAGTTCAGGAAGCACAGAGGGTCCCAATGAGGATCAACCCAAACAGACCAACACCAAGGCACATTATTATTAAAATGGCTAATTTCAAAGACAAAGAGAGAATCCTAAAAGCATCAAGAGAGAAAAGACAAACATCATACAAAGGGGCTCCAATAAGGCTATCAAATGATTATTCAACAGAAACAATTCAAGCCAGAAGGGCATGACAAAAAGTATTTCAAGTAATGAGAAACAAAGGCCTGAAACCAAGAATACTCTACCCAGCAAGGCTCTCATTCAAGATAGAAGGAGAAATAACGAACTTCCCAGACAAAAAACAAGACTAAAAGAATACATCTCTACCAAACCAGCATTGCAAGAAATGCTAAAGGGTCTGCTATAAAAATAAGTAAACAAATAAAATGAAGAAACAGAGATAGCCAAAGAGGAATACAGACACAAAGGGAGAAAATGGCAATGAATAAGTATCAATAATAACCTTCAATGTAAATGAATTAAATGCACCAATCAAAAGACATAAGTTAGCTGAATGGATAAGACAACATGACCCACATATATGCTGTCTTCAGGAGACCCACCTCAGAACAAAAGATCAACACAGATTGAGAGTGAAGGGATGGAAAAATATATGTCAGGCAAATGGACATGAAAAATAAGGTGGAATAGCAATACTGATTTCAGACAAAATAGATTTTACAATGAAGACCATAAAAAGGGACAAAGATGGGCATTTCATAATACTAAAGGGAACAATCCATCAAGAAGAAATAACTCTGATAAACATATACACACCCAACATAAGAGCTCCGAAATATATAAGGAAAATCTTGGAAGACTTTAAGAAAGATATAGACAGCAACACACTAATAGTAGGGGATTTTAATACCCCACTATCAACAATGGACAGATCTTCCAAACAAAAAGTCCCCAGAGATGTTGTGGCATTGAACAACACTCAAGAGGAAATGGACCTAACTGATGTATACAGAGTCTTTTACCCCAAAGAAGCAAAATATGCATTCTTTTCAAATGCACATGGATCATTCTCCAAGATAGACCACATGGCACATCACAAGACAAGCCTCCACAAATACAGGAAAATTGAAATCATACAAAGTATCTTCTCAGATCACAATGGCTTCAAACTAGAAATCAATCTCAAGGGAATAAACCAAAATTCTCTAACTCCTGGAGACTGAATAACATGCTTTTAAGCAATGAAGGGGTCAACAATGAGATCAAAGATTAAATCAAAAAGTTCCTGGAAACAAATGACAATGAAAACACAACAGCCCAAAACCTATGGGATACAGCATAGGCAGTTCTCAGGTGGAAATTTATAGCAATACAGGCCTTCCAAAAAAGGTTACAAGAAGTTTATAAAAACAACTTAACCATAAAGCTGCAAGAACTAGAGGAGCAACAACAAACAAAGCCCAGAGCAAGTAGAAGGAAAGAAATCATCAAGATCAGAGCAGAACTAAATAGCTCAGCGATTCAAACTACAATTCGAAGAATCAACAGGTCCAGGAGCTGGTTCTTTGAAAAAATAAACAAAATTGACAAGCCCTTACCCAGACTCATCAAGAAAAAGAGGACCCAAATAAACAGAATCAGAACTGAAAGAGGGGAAATCACAACCAATACCTCAGAAATACAAAAGATTGTAAGAAATTACTACAAACAACTATATGACAAAAAATATGACAACCTGGATGAAATGGACACATTTCTGGAAATTTAAAATCTACCAAAACTGAACCCAGAAGTAGCACAAAGTCTGAATTGGCCAATATCAACTACTGAAATTAAGGAAGTCATCCAAAATCTCCCAAAACACAAAAGCCATGGACCAGATGGCTACACAGGTGAATTTTACCAAACATTTGAAGAAGAACTAACTCCTATCCTCCTCAAACTATACCAAAAAATTCAGGAAGAGGGAAGACTCCCAAACTCTTTCTATGAGGCTAATATTATTCTAATCCCAAAACCAGGGCAAGATACAACTAAGAAAGAAAGCTCCCTGGCTGGTAGCACAGTGGATAAGGCGCTGGCCTGCGAACCCAAAGGTTGCAGGTTCGATTCCCCAGCCAGGGTACTTAACCAGGTTTCAAACCAGGTCTCCAGTCAGGTCTGTGGCTGGAGGCAGGTGAAAAGCAACCATACATTGATGTCTCTCTTCCTCTCTGCCTCTCTCCCTTCCCCTCTTTCTAAAAATAATGAAATAAAATATTAAAAAAAAAAATAGAAAGAAAGCTACAAGCCAATATCTATGATGAACATAGATGCTAAAATTCTCAACAAAATATTGGCCAATCAGATTCAGCAGTATATTACAAAGATCATACACCATGATCAAGTGGGCTTCATCCCAGGGATGCAAGGATGGTACAACATTCGTAAATCAAAAAATGTAATACACCACATCAACAAATTGAAAGATAAAAACCATATGATCATATCAATAGATGCTGGAAAAGCATTTGATAAAGTGCAGCAACCATTTATGATAAAAACCCTCAGCAAAATGGGAATAGAGGGAGCATACCTCAACATCATAAAGGCCATCTAGGAGAAACCTGAAGCCAACATCATACTTAATGGACAAAAACTGAAAGCTTTGCCCCTAAGGTCAGGAACGAGACAAGGCTGCCCACTTTCTCCACTTCTATTCAACATTGTCTTGGAAGTTCTAGCTATAGTCATCAGAGAAGAAAAAGGAATCAAAGGGATCCAAATTGGAAAGGAGGAAGTCAAACTGTCATTATTTGCAGATGATATGATAGTGTACATACAAAACCCGATGGGCTCCACCAAAAATTTACTCAACCTAATAAGCAAAATTAGCAAAATAGCTGGGTATAAAGTCAATATCCAGAAATCAACAGCATCTTTGTATAACAATAATGAAACAACAGAAATAAAAGTGAAAAAACAAATCCCATTTACCATAGCAACAAGAAAAATAAAGTACCTAGAGGGAATCAACTTAACTAAGGAGGTCAAAGACCTGTACTCAGAAAACTACAGAACAATGAAGAAAGAAATCAAGCAAGACACAAATAAATGGAAGCATATACCATGTTCGTGGATGGGAAGAATTAACATCATTAAAATGCCCATACTACCCAAAGCAATCTACATATTCAATGCAATCCCAATTAAAATACCAATGACAGACTTCACAGAAATAGAAAAAATACTTCAAAAATTTACATGGAGCCAAAAACGCCCACGAACAGCCACATCAATCTTGAGAAAGAAGAACAAGGTAGGAGGAATCACAATACTGGACTTCAAACAATACTACAAGGCTACTGTCATCAAAACTGCCTGGTACTGGCATAAAAATAGACATATAGATCAATGGAACAGAATAGAGAGCCCAGAAATTAACCCAGGACTCTATGGTCAACTCATATTTGACAAAGGGGGAAGGAACATCAAATGGAGTAAAAATATTCTCTTCAAGAAATGGTGTTGGGAGAACTGGACAGCAACATGCAAAAAGATAAAACTAGACCACCAACTTACACTACACCCCAAATTAAACTCAAGATGGATAAAGGATTTAAACATAAGCAGTGCCACCATAAAGGTCCTGGAGAAAAATATAGGCAGTAAACTTTTGGATATCCTATGCAGAACTATATTTACTGATACTTCACCAAGGGCAAAGGAAAGAAAAGAACGAATCAACAAATGGGACTATATCAAATTGAAAAGTTTCTGTTCAGCTAAAGAAAACATCAGCAAAATTCAAAGGGAACCAACTGTATGGGAAAACATAATTGCCAATGATACCTCAGACAAGGGTCTGATCTCCAAAATATACAAAGAACTAATGCGACTCAACACCAGGGAGACAGACAGCCCCATTAAAAAATGGGCAAAGGACCTGAACAGAAAACTCTCTGAGGAAGATATACAAAGGGCCCAGAGGCATATGAAAGAATGCTCAACATCACTAGTCATCAGAGAGATACAGATTAAAACTACATTAAGATACCACCTCACACCTGTCAGAATGGCAATCATCAGCAAATCAACAACAACAAGTGTTGGCGAGGATGCGGGGCAAAGGGAACCCTCATGCACTGTTGGTGGGAATGTAGGCTGGTGCAGCCACTGTGGAAAACAGTATGGGATTTCCTTAAAAAACTAAAAATGGAACTGCCTTTTGATCCAGCAATTTCACTACTTGGACTATACCCAAAGAATCCTGAAACACCAATTCATAAGAACCTATGCACACCTATGTTCATAGTGGCACTATTTACAATAGCCAAGTGCTGGAAACAGCCTAAGTGCCCATCAGTGGATGATTGGATGAAAAAACTTTGGTACATTTACACAATGGAATTCTATATAGCAGAAGGAAAGGAGGAACTTGTACCCTTTGCAACAACATGGATGGAACTGGAGAGTATTATGCTTAGTGAAATAAGCCAGTCAGTGAAGGACAAATATCATATGTTCTCAACCATTACGGGACAATAATGAGCAAAACTAACAACAAGCAAAACAGAACCAAGTATATGACTACAAGGAATAGGCCTTCAGTGGTTAGGGGGAACGGGGTTGGGGGGAGGGTGTAGGCAGAGGCAAGGAAGGGGAGCAGCTTAGACAAGAAGCTAGTATAAAGAAACCATGGACATGGACAACAGGTGGGATTGACTTTGGGGGGAATGGGTGGGTGGGGAGGGGGACAGAGTGGAGCAAAAAGGGGATGGATGTAATACAACAACAATAAAATTAAAAAAATATATATATATATATATCCTTTGAATAAAAAAGAATATGTTTCCTGAAAAAAAAAATTAAAAACCTGCTTAATTCTGTTACGCTATATCTAAAACACTATCATTTAACATCTAATAATTATGTAAGCTAATGGCATATTTTATTTATTTATTTATTTATTGTTTCATACACTTTTTTCTTTCTTTCTTTCTTTATTTTTAAATTTTATTTTTGTTGTATTACATCCATCCCCTTTTTGCTCTCCTCTGTCTTCCTCCAGTATGTACTTAAATATGTGTAAATGTATGGGTGTAAATGTATTTTTGCATGTGTTTGGTAATAATTGCAATTCATGTTATTTAAAATAGTAATTCTTTTTTTTAATATTTTATTTATCATTTTTAGAGAGGGAGGAAGAGAGAGAGGCAGAGAGGGAGAAAGACATCAATGTATGGTTGCCTTTCACCTGCCTCCAGCTATGCACATGACTGAAGACCTGGCTTGCAACCTGATTATGTGCCCTGGCTAGGGAATCAAACCGGCGACCTTTGGGTTTGTAGGACAGCACCTTAACCACTGTGCCACCAGCCAGGGCTTAAAAGAGTAATTCTTTAAACAAATGAATTAATGTAGGCATTTTGAAAGAATGAAAAGAGAACTTTGTATTAGTATGATTTGAGAAGCTGACAGAGGCAGTAATATAAATGGTGAATTTTCTGGATGTGAAAGGAAAAATGAGAAAGTACACATTGGTGGTTACAGAATAGACAGGGGGATGTTAAGAAGGACAAAGGAAATAGAGAAGCCAAAGAACTTATATGGATGGACATGAACTAAGGGGGACATTGCTGGAGGGAATGGGGTATTGGGTGGATGGGGGCCAAGGGGGTAAAATTGGGACAACTGTAATAGCAAAATTAATATATTTTAATAAAATAAATTTTAATAAAATTTCAAAATACATTATAAAAAAATAGAAAAGAACATTCCACATGACCTTTGGAGCTTGCCCTATTCTTTTACCTTGCTTGATAGCTCTATTGTACCAGCAGTGGAAGTTTTAATTTTGACTTTAAATGTACATACCCTGACCTGAAGAAGATCTCAGCATTCCTCCGTTATTCATGATAATACCAGTTTTCTGTAATTAGCACTCTTTAACATTGATTGATGAGCTTTACATACATACTCCATGCCCTTAAGCTAACTGCATTCAACAAAAGACCTTGGAGAAAGGCAATTGAGGCTTCTGTCTCTAAGACACTAGCTGCCTGGGAAGTATTTGTTTCATCTGCAGCACCAGTGGATCTCTGTGGGATCGAGGTCCCCAACAGATTTCCCCTTTTCTTCATCAATTTTCTTTTTTCATTAACAATGTCTCCTTTCTTTTTAAAAAATATTTTATTTGTTAGTTTTTAGAGAGAAAGGAGGGGAGGTAAAAAGAGAGGAAGAGAAACACTGATGTGCAATAGAAATATCAATCCGTTGTCTCTCCTATACCACAAACCAGGGACCTGACCTGCAACCCAGGCATGAGCTTTGACCAGGAATCAAACTAGTGACTTTTCAGTTTATGGGACAATGCCCCACCAGTCAGGGCTTGATGTCTCCTTTCAATCATTGATTCCCCCTTTCCATCATCAATTTCCCCCTTCCCATCATCAATGTCTCCTTTCTATCATCAGTGTCCTCTTTCCATCATCAGTTTCCTTTCCCATCATTAGTTTCCTCTTGCCAACATCAGTATTTCTATGCCTAACATCGTTTTTTCATCTTCTTTTTCTACAAAGATTCAACCTGGTGCTGGAGTACTTTTCTTTCCCATGTTCATGCTCTGCAGGGAACATGATCCTGTTCTCAACCCAAGCCATTTGGCCTTGAAGGCTAAAACCTTGCTCTACTAAGTGTATCTGAGGTCACTTTATACCTGTGTCAGTGACCCCTCTGTTAAGATACCCCTCTGTCAGTTAAAGACCAGAATAACTTCCATGTTTCACCCCAAGTAGAGTGGGCCCAAAAACACCCTAAGCAGGCAGCTTCAGGCTTACTTCTTAACCACTCTCCTCTGACACTCAAATTTTGTTCCCTGTATCCCCTTTCCTCCTCCATCTCCTTTTCTTTACACAATACTCAGACACTGGAAAGAGGGTTTTTTTTTTTTTTTTTTTTTAAGATTTTATTTATTATTTTTAGAGAGAGGGGAAGGGAGGGAGGGAGGAAGAAAGGGAGAGAAACATCCATGTGTGGTTGCCTTTCACCTGCCTCCAGCTATGGCCCTGGCTAGAGACCTGGCTTGCAACCTGGTTATGTGCCCTGGCTGGTAATTGAACCAGTGACCTTTGGGTTCGCAGGCTGGCACCTTATCCACTGTGCCACCAGCCAGGGTGAGGTTTTTGTTGTTGTTTTTTTCCTTTCCCATGAAAATCCTCTGAGGCTTAGTTGATATTGGCTTTTATGTGCCACCTGTCTTCCCAGTGTGTTATCATGAACAGGTCTGTGCTTTGAAGCAAACATACCTGAGTTCAAAACCCCATGTTACCACTTACTTTGTACCTTTAGGACAATCTGTTAACCTCTTTTCTTTATGGTAAATTAGGGATGAAAATACTCCCAGTATTCCTTTGAGGGCTAAATGAATAAATGTATTGCTTAGACAACTGGAAGTCAGTAGTTCACCAATCTTGCTCCTTTACCCACCTCTTTGAACACAGAACCTTTAAAATGAAATCTTCCCCATCTAGGATAAATGTAATACAACAACAATAAAAAAAAAAAAACAAAAAACTTCCCCATTTCAGGAGAAAATTTAGTGTTGAATGTTAGGACTAACACTTGTAGATAGGTGTAGAGTCTTTGGTTCCTCTCATGTTTTACCATGTAGGCACTCACCTGCTCAAACCCACTCATAAGATTGCCTACAAGTAAGATAACCTTTGATATGCTGCTCAAACCAACACATTGTTGGGAGATAAAGGGAATGCTGTTAGGGCTGCCTGAACCAGACATAGAGTGGGCCCCAGCTTTGAGGAGCCATCATAACAAAGTCTGTCTGTCAGTCCCAGCATTCTCCTCATCTTGGCAAAAGCTCAGTTGTGTTCCAACTTTGGGAGACTAGAGCTAAGCTCTCTGCACACAAAATGCTCACCTTTGAGCAGCTGGGGCTGTCAGCTTTTATGGAAAGAACAGCAGTTTCCAAATCCACTACAAACTACACCACTGTGTATGAAAACAAAAGGTGAGACCATAAGGCCCACAGGTTGGATCACTCAGGATTCCACTTAGCAGCCATCCTGGACCACCTCCAGGTGGAGAAGCCCCCTCCCTACTTACATCACAGCAGGATGAGTATAATGAGTGTTTGGTAATAATTAACAGATGACAAACTGCCCCAAGGGATTATGAGATAATAGCAGAATAACAAAACTCAAAAATGTCAGTAGCTTTATGAGCCTCATGAGGCTGTGTCAGACCCATCTGCAAGGCTGGTGCCCAGCCTTGTGCCAGCTCTGTGATGCTGGTGCCAGTGGGGTGAAAGCACACAGCTGTGGGAGTGCAGATACTCATCTCTTCTCTCAGCAAGGGTCTGGGACTTCCTAAACAGAAGGAAAATTAATTAGTAATGAAGCAAAAAGTCTGTAGGTGATCAGAATGCTCCTTTGTTTTCTGTGACTCTCTGACAAGACAGTGCCCGTTCCACAAGCTGGCTACCTGTGTCACTTTATTTCATACCCCCCTTCTTCTCTCACATAAACTCCTGAGGACCCAGGTGACAATCTCCTAGTGGGTATACAATGGTAGCAGTTTTCAAACCATGGCATTCTACCAAAGGTAGAAAATAAGGATGTACTAAAAATATATACTTAGCTTTTCACAGCTACAAATTCACAGAGCATTGCCTAGAACAAGGCCCATGTGTAACCCTCCTAAAGTACAGCATATGTATTGTGGGCCAACTGCAAAACCCATAAGACAGGCATATTGAAAAGCATTGTCTAAAGTATAACAAGGTGGTGAGGGCATGGCTCTTCTGCCCATGATGCTTTTTCAAGAAAAGCTGAGGTATTCTGTGAAGTCTTTCCCAGTTTAAGCTTTCTAACTTTAACTGGGAAAGACTTCTTAACTGCTCCTCTGTTAATAGGCAAATTCCCCTGTGCCACAAAAGCCATTGTCACCAGTTAGCGAATTAAATCCCTAAGAGAAGCAGGGTTGTAAGAGGAGAGGAAATAGCAACAGAGGTGGGCCATTGGGTGAGTAGGGACTGCACACCAACACCTTGCTGATCTGAGCCCTAAGAGAGCTTGTACAATGCCAGCCATGCCTACTTCACACTAGTGGAACTTGTTTTATTCAATGAAAGTTTATTTCATTGAATAAAGAAACTTTGTAGATATTCCAAATAAACAAACAAGAAGTGCCAGTGCAAGCCATTGAGTCCTTCATAGTATAACAGGTGCCTTGATAATTCATTTCCTGTGTGTCCAGTGAATCTTCCTGTGCATCAGATGAGCATGATTTGTCTTCAGGAAAACTATGAAATGTTTCTTTGTCAACAAACAGAAAGAGGTGTGCAACTGTGCCAAGTTTACATCCTCTTAGCGCATGTTAAGCAAGGTCTTGCCTCAACCACATAATTTAGAGCAAAACAACTCTATTATTAGTTAGAAAGCAGTCTATTGAAATCAGAAGGCAGGATAAAAAGGCCCAGTACACACTGAGGACTCTACACTAAGTAAATTACCTGATTTCTTATGCTACCTTGTGGGATAAAGCTGCATGGTATTAACTCTGCCCTGGTACTTATGGTAAAGACAGCCAAAGAGCAAAGCACAGCAACTAAGTAGGTCTGAGAAATGCACAATGAAAAACCCCTATACCTCTATCCCACACATTTGAACTTTTGCACCATATTCCTCAGAATTAGTTTATGAGTGCTCTGGACCCCAAAGCAGTTTCTTCATCTGGGCCACAAAATTCAAACCCACTAATTTTGTACCAATGTGTGTTTTCTCTGAATGGGCTAGACTCGATCACTCAACCCCAATTTGAACCATTGTCCTTGTGGTAGACTAGCCTCACAAGCTACTCCATCTGTTAACAATTTATTTGGAAAGCAAAAAAAAACCTTAGCTACAATTGTGTTTGTTAATTTATATCAATTATTATTTTGATAGAACCATTTCTGAATGTTCTAACCAGTCCCAGAATAATTTTTAGGCTTTCCAACACAAAAAGCATTCTAAATTAGAGAAATGTTTTAATGGTTTAATTGTGCAAACCACCAAATACCTTATCCTCAAACTTTAGATAGATATAATGTTTACTATCATATATTGCTTATTGTTTATTATTTATATACAGTATGTATGATATATACTAATGTTATATGTTAAATATTATATATTGGTAGATTGGGTAAACTTGATCTTAAAAGGAAAGATATTAAATATTTTAGGCTTGTAGGGCATGCATCTGTGTTGTCACTACCTGTCTCTACCATGCAGCAAAAGCAGCAGTGAACAGTATGTGAGAAATGAGTTAGGCTGTGTTCCAACAAAGGTTTACAAAACTTAGTGGTCAGCCTATGGGTCATAGTTTGTCAATGCCTGACATAGTACATCATATCAATTATTATGTACACATGGTGCAATTTAGTATGCACCATGTGTTATAAAATACAATAGTATACTAAATATTTCATATCTGTGGACTGAATGACTCAGAAATAGTATAGTAGCCCCTCCTTAGTCATGGTTTGGATTTCCGCAGTTTACCTTCAATTACTGCAATAAACTGAAATCCAAAAATGTTAGGTGGAAAATTCCAAAAATAAGTAATTCCTAAGTGTTAACTTGTGTGCTGTTCTGAGTATGGTGACGACATTTTTCACTGTCAGGCATCCCTCTCAGGACATGAAATCATCTTTGTCTGGCATATCCATGCTGTATATACTCCCCACCCATTAGTCACTTAGTAGCAAGTCAGTTACCAGATAAACTGTCTTGGTGTCGCAGTACTTGTGTTCAAGTCCCCTTTATTTTGCTTAATAATGGCCTCAAAGTGCTAGAGTAGTTTAAACTTTATTATAGGTGTGTATATACAGGAAACACAGAGTATATATAAAGGGTTGAGTGATATCCACAGTTTCAGGCATCCACTGAGGGTCTTTGAATAAATCCCCAGCAGATAAAGGGAGACAACTGTACTTAGATTCACTGCATGTGAAGCAGGGGCTTCCAGGAAGCATCTGCTAAGGTGAAGATAATAATGACAAACTATATCAGTGAAATGCTCCAACATGAACAATTGATTTTAAATATATTTTAAAATAAATGTTGAAATGTTCATTATATATGTGTCATGCTTATTTTAGAAACTAGCAGACATTTGTCCTAGGTGAACCACATTCCTCTCCTGGGACCCTTTTTAGCAGAAGCTGCTGTCTCAGTCCCGAATCCCAAACACACTTCAAGGAATTTGTGCATTATTGCCTCCTTGACTGGATTTCTCAGCAACTCGAAAGGTAATTGTTTTGCTAAATCACAAGGATAGCATCCCTGTCATTTAGTGGAAATGCTTCACTTGGATACAAAAAATTAATAGCACAATACAAAACTGAATTTATAAAGAAAGATTAGGAGATGGATTTAGTTGACAGTAAACTCAATAGCTCTTTGATATAGGTGACATGGTGATAGAAAATATTATAAAGTTAGCATATCTAGAATAAAGATGGTCATATTTCCCGTATGTGTGCATTAACCCTGGGGTAGCCTTGTCTCTAGGGTTCCAGGGGCCCAGAAGCTTCTCATCCAAGCAGATACTAGTGATGCCCAAACCTACTTACCAAGCAGAGGGAGGGGGAAGCACAAATATAAGAGAGTAAGTGTAGGGTCCAGAGGTCACCAAACCTGGAGCCAAAAATAGTGAAAACATTGAAGGTAGAACAAAACCCAAAGGGCAAGTGGAGGTAGAGACAACAGTAACTGCCACTGTCCACATTAGCACCCGTTGCCTGGCCTCTGCATATTTCCATACTTCAGGGCCTGGTACTGGGGATACACTTTGCCCTACTTTTGTGACAGACCAGCCGTCCCTGGATTACGCACCGGGTTTGGACGGTGGAGGACGCAAGAAAAAGAGAAGAGACAAAGTTGGGGTCGGGAGGCTCACCCAAGCCACGAGTCCCATTTATTAATCACACTAAGCTTATATGCAGGTATTACTGGCACCTGCTCAACTGAAACCAGGAAGCTAAGCTAGCTGCAGAGAACAAGGCATAGCACACTCTCTGCTTTCCATGCTTCATGGGCTACGGGGTAAACACACTGGGCTGACTCCCTATACACAGTGTCCATTCCAGGTCCACCTGGCACTAGGGCTGGCCTTGCCAAACACCCGTTTCTGCTAGCTGGGCCTTGCCAAGCAGACTAGCAGTCCCTAACATACCTTGAAGGTTAAGGCTGTCCCAAAGCACAATGACTGTTGGCAGAAAGCGCTTTATAGAGGACTGGTTCATGGCTCAAGCAAAGCAACTAGATTGTGAGGAGTGCACAACTTTTGTCACTTGTTGGTGGAACATGGGACTGGGGCTGTGGCCTGGAAAAGAGGAGTACAAAGGAGGACATGTGGGCACATGAGAGTTTTCTTTAAAGCTGTGAAGAGCTACCCTCTGCAAGAGGTAATTAGTTACCAAATAGAGACCTTAGAGTCAGTGGATGATAAGTGAGTGCAAACAATTTCAACACAAAGCAATACTTGTAACGTAGGTATTCCTCATCTTCAGGGAGGTCATGTAGAGACTGGAAAGTCATCAGAGCCCCTGTCCTAACTGTTGCATAAATAGCTGTGAGATCTTAAGCAAGTCATTTACATCCCCCTCTCATTATTTGTGTCCAGGTCATTGTGAATAATATACCTGAAGATGCTTTATACAAAACACTAAAATGTCAGGTGTTATGTGGTAATGGAATTACAGTGGTTGCACTGGATAAAATTTGATGTCTCTTTCAATTCCCCAATCCTGTGAGTCATGAGACAGTGCAAAATAGAATTATCAGAAATTCTAAGATACACAATCTAAATAGTCCATGTGTTTTTTCTGCTTTCTAACTTCTTGTTATACATAAATGCTGAAGCTCTTCAGTGCAACCACTCCTAGTATGAAGAGGATATACCATATTGGGTAACTGATCCTCATATTTGCTCATTAAAAAAATAGCCCTGGCTGGTGGCACAGTGGATAAGGTGCTGGCCTGTAAACCAAAGGTTGCTGGTTCGATTCCCAGCCAGAGAACATAACCAGGTTGCAAGCCAGGTCCCCAGCCAGGTCTGTAGCTAGAAGCAGGTGAAAGGCAACCATACATTGATGTCTCTCTCTCCCTCTCTGCCTCTCTCTCTTCTATCTCTCTAAAAATAATAAATAAAATTTTAAAAAGAAAGAGAACCAAGATGGAGGAAGAGTAAGTGAAGCTACACCAATCTTCTCCCGACACCAAACTGGAATTACAACTTAATTGGGGAGAAATCATCTAGAATAACCAAAAGAACACCAGCTGAAGAGAAGCCTTATTACCAGGGACAGAACAGAAGAGACCGCTTCATCACAACGTGATTGATAGGAAGTGTGGAGAAGCAAGAGGGCTGGCAGGACTCACACTGGCAGCAGCTGAAGGGAAGGAGGAACATCTCAGAAGCTGAGGATTCCACCTGAGAAGGGTGGGATCTAACCCCCCAACAGGGCTTCCCAGACTACAGCAACAAAGCTGAAAGTAAAACAGCACCCAATTGTGAAAAGCAAAAAGCCACCAGGTTTAGCCAGCTTGACAGAGATCGGGTTCTTAAAGAGGACCACACACAAAAACGCAGTAGCTCCAAGAGAGAAAGTGCAAAGTGGACTAAAGATGCTTGGGGAAAGTTTGGTGCAATGGCATTAGGGGGAGAGTTAAGGGACCAGCCCTACAGTCCAGTGCAGACCCACCCCCCATACAGCAAGCAAACCACTCTTCTCCAAAGGGTGGATGCCTGAGGGGATGCCACAGCCCCACCCCACCCATAGGAATTAATCTGCCCCACCCAACAGTGCCTAAACCTGACCTCAGATCACAGGCTGATTGGATTAATAACTGAATTCAACTGGCCCACCCAGAGGTGCCTAAAACTGAACACTGTTCACATGCTAATTGGATTAAAAACTGAAGGAGACAAAGTGGATCTCTGGTAGTCTCCAACTGGCTGACTAGGCCCAGACTGGGACAGGAGCTGACATGGTCACTAAACGCAGAGCCAGGAAGTGAAAACAGTGCATCTCTACAGCATAGAAGGACAAACCACTAAGACAGTAAGACAAAGCAGACCAATCCAAGAAGCAGAAACAAACAAGAGTCACCTAACATGGGAAGAAAAAGAAATAAACCCTAGCAAAAGGAAAGGAGGAATCCTCAGGAAGATTGCAAAATGAAATAAGAGGCAGGCATACTATCAGACATGGAATTCAAAATAGTGATGATAGAGAAGCTCAATGAGCACAAAAAGTTCAAAGAAAACTACAAAAAATTCCAGGGGAACCACAAACAACTTCAGGGAAGCTACGAAACTTACTGAGAACTACACTAGAATTAAATCACCAATAAGAGACAGGAGGAAATGAAGAATACAATTTCCGAATTGAAGAACACAGTAGAAGGAATCAAAAACAGGCTAGAAAAATCAGAGGATTGTGATAAGACAACATGACCCACATATATGCTGTCTTCAAGAGACCCACCTCAGAACAAAAGATCGACATAGATTGAGAGTGAAGGGATGGAAAAATATATATCAAGCAAATGGACACACAAAAAAAGCTGGAGTAGCAATACTGATTT
Source organism: Noctilio leporinus (assembly GCA_004026585.1). Classification (NCBI taxonomy): domain Eukaryota; kingdom Metazoa; phylum Chordata; class Mammalia; order Chiroptera; family Noctilionidae; genus Noctilio; species Noctilio leporinus. The sequence continues at coordinate 204 of PVIW01016674.1, read as the reverse complement.
CAGACAAAATAGATTTTACAATGAAGGTCATAAAAAGGGACAAAGATGGACATTTCATAATACTTAAGGGAACAATCCATCAAGAAGAAATAACTCTGATAAACATATACGCACCCAACATAGGAGCTCCGAAATATATAAGGAAAATCTTGGAAGACTTTAAGAAAGACATAGACAGCAACACACTAATAGTAGGGGATTTTA
>PVIW01016673.1:0-15979 GCA_004026585.1 Noctilio leporinus | reverse complement strand
AGGATTGGCTTTGTGGGGGCGTGGGTGGGTGGGGATGGGGACAGAGGGGAATAAAAAGAGGATGGATGATGGACATGGACAACAGGTGGGATTGACTTTGGGGGGCACTGGGTGGGTGGGGAGGGGGACAGAGGGGAGCAAAAAGGGGATGGATGTAATACAACAATAAGTAATAATAATAATAAATAAGAATGTAAACTGGATATTGACTGAATATTGCAATCAATAGTTTAAAGACTCAGAATATGTTTAATTATTAAATTACCTTTTTATTGTATTTTTCCATCACCTTTTACAACCCTCTTTCACGTCCACCCACCCTCTTCCCCCTGCAATTATCAGACTGTTGTTTGTGTCCATGAGTTCTTTCTCTTTTTTAATTTTTTGATGGCTACACCCATTCCTTGACCCCGCTTCTGCACTGAGCTGTCAGCCTGCTCTCTATCTATGAGTTGACTCAAATAGATTAATCAATTAAGACTTAATTTAAACTTAAAAAGGATCATTAGCTTCTTGAACTTAACACTAGGCAGGGTGAAAACCTTTTTTAAGACATTGACAAAATACCTGTTTCCCACTGGAGCAGAGGGAGAAAACAGAACAAGCAGAAAGAAAAATAAATAAATAAATAACCAGAAACAAACAATAATAACAAAACTGGAGTCTCCTCATAAGCTTTAAGCTAGGAAGTACATCCTTCCCTCTAGGTTCTTGCAGTATTTCTTCCTTGATTGGATTTCCTTTAGATGCAACAACACATGTGGCATCCCAAAAGTTCTCTTATGTCAAGCCACCAGTGTCTTTCACATTTTTCTCTTGAAACTCAAAGCAGAACAAGTCACTAAGCCTGTATCTTCTCAGATAGGTTGCCAGCATAGGCTAACCACCTTAGAAGATAAGGATACCCTCTATTTATAACTTGCTGATAACTTATTATAAAGGAAGACTTCTTTTGTTGTGTGTTTATTTTAAGGGGACACCTAAATTAGCATGAAATTGCCTTATATTTCTAACTCCAGATGAGACTTTATGAGACAGAGCAAGATTCTACTGAGTTCTGCCTCTTGCTAACCCTATAATGTTAAGCACTCATTGTCAAAGGACTATTCTATGGGCATTACTTGGATTAACAAATTTAATTCTCAAAACAACAACAACAACAACAACAAAAAACTATGAGGTGGGACCCTAGAAGATGAGGAAACGGAATAAGCAACATGCTCAAGATCACACAGTTAGTAAGATAAAAAATTGGAGCCAGCCTGCGAACCCAAAGGTCGCAGGTTCGATTCCCCAGCCAGGGCACATAACCAGGTTGCAAACCAGGTCTCCAGTCAGGTCTGTGGCTGGAGGCAGGTGAAAAGCAACCATACATTGATGTCTTTCTCCCTCTCTGCCTCTCTCCCTTCCCTTCTTTCTAAAAATAATGAAATAAAATCTTTAGAAAAAAAAAAAGACTTAAAAAAAAAAAATTGGAACCAAGTAGCCCTGCTGCTAGAGTCTGTGCTCTTAACCACTTTCCTGGTGGTTTTAAAATTTTAAGTACAATGCACTAAAGGAACTACATTTTAGGAGAACCAAGATGGCAGAGGAGTAAGGGAGCTACACTGGTCTCTTTCCAGAACCAATCTGGAATTACAGCTTAATTGGGAAAAAGTTATCAGGAACAACCAACAGAACACCAGCTGGACATGGACAGAAAAGGCCACTTTATCACAATGTGTCTGATAGGAGATGCAGAGACTCGGGAGGGCTGGCTGGACACCCTCCCAGCTGAAGGGACTAGAGCTGGAAGTTCTACCTGAGAAGGGTGGGATCTAAACCCCTAGATGGGCTTCTCAACCTACAGCAACACAACTGAGAGTACAAAATAATATCCAGCTGTGAAAAATGAAAATCTGTGGGGTTTGCTAGCCTGAGATGGCTAAAGACAGAAAATTATTAAGGTGACCACACATGAAAATACACTGTCACCCACTTACCCAAGGTTCTGGCAGAGGGAAGGCAGAGTAGACTAGAAATGCTTAAAAAGAGTTAGAGGCAGTGACTTTGAGGAGAGAAATAAGGGAGCATCTGATGGGATCCCAGTACTGATTTATCCCCCATACAGCAAGGGAAAACCCCGAAAACATTCATATTCATGGAGACTGAATAACATGGGTTAATGAGATCAAGGAAGAAGTAAAAAAAAAAAAAAAAAAATTTGGAAACAAATGAAAATGAACACACAATAGCCCCAAACCTATGGGACACAGCAAAGGCAGTCCTGAGAGTAAAGTTCACAGCAATACAGGCCTACCTAAAAAGGATAGAAGAAGTTTAAATAAACAACCTAACCATAAAGCTACAAGAACTGGAGGAACAAAAAAAAAAAAAAGAAAAGAAAAAATACCAGAGCAAGTAGAAGAAAGGAAGTAATCAAGATCAGAGCAGAATTAAATGACACAGAGACTTTCCCTGGCTGGTGTGGCTCAGTGGATTGAGTGTAGCCTGCAAAATAAAAGGTCAAAGGTTTGATTTCTAGTCAGGGCATATGGCTGGGTTGTGGGCTATGTCCCCAGTTAGGATACTTCAGAGGCAACCACACATTGATGATTCTCTCCTTCTCTGTCTCTCTCCTTTCCTCTCTCTATAAAAATTAACAAATAAAATCTCTTAAAACAAAACAAAAATAAATAAATAAAACAAATAAATAACACAGACACTAAAAGAACAATTCAAAGGAGCAATAAATCCAGGAGCTGATTCTTTGAAAAGATAAACAAAATTGGCAGGCCTTTCACCAGACTCATCACGAAAAAAAGAGAAAAGACCAAAATAAATGAAATCAGAAATGAAAGAGAAGTAATCACAACAGATACCATGGAAATACAAAGGACTGCAAGAAATCACCACAAATAAAAATATAACAAGAAACTTGACAACCTGGGTCAAATGGACAAATTTCAGGTAACATAATAATCTTCCAAAACTGAATCTAGAAGAAGAACAAAGCCTTAATAGACCAATAACAACTAGTGAAATTGAAGCAGTAATCAAATAGCTCTCAGTGCACAAAAGCCACAGATCAGATGGCTACATAGATGAATTGTACCAAACATATAGAGAAGAACTTACCCCTATCATCCTCAACCTATTCCAAAGAATCTAAGAACAAGAAAGACTCCCAAGCTCTTTGTATGAGGCCAGTATAATTCTAATCCTAAAACCAGGCCAAGATAAAAAAAAAAAGAATAAAAACTAAAGACCAATATTTCTGATTAACATAAATGCTAAAATCCTCAACAAAATATTGGCAAACAGGATACAGCAATACATTAAAAAGATCATACACCTTATCAAGTGGGAGTCACCCCAGGGATGCAAGGATAGTATAATATTCACAAATCAATAAATGTAATACACCATGTAAACAAATGAAAAACAAAAACCAAATGGTCATATCAATAGATGCCAAAAAGGCAGTTGATAAAGTATAGTACCCAGTTATGATTAAAATACTCAGCAAGGTGGGAGTAGAGGGAGCATACATCAACATAATAAGGGTAAAATATGACAAACCTGCAGCCAACATCATACTTAATGGGCAAAAACTAAAAGCTTCCCCACTAAGATCAGGAAAAAAGGTGTCCATTCTCTCCACTTCTGTTCAATATTGTTTTGGAAGTTCTAGCCATAGTGATCAGGCAACAAAAAGAAATCAAAGGCATCCAAATTGGAAAGGAGGAAGTAAAACTGTCATTACTTGCACATGACATGATAGTGTACATAGAAAACCCTATAGATTCCACTAAAAAGCTACTCAACCTAATAGGCTGGATAAAAAGTTCATATCTATAAATTAAAGGCACTTTTATACACCAGCAAGAAATACCAGAGAATGAAATGAGAAGACAAATTCCACTTACTGTAGCAACAAGAAAAATAAAGTACCTCGGAATAAATATAACCAAGAAAATAAAGACCTGTTCTCAGAAAACTATAGAACACTGAAGAAGAAATTAGGGAAGATACAAATGAATGGAAATATACATCATATTCATGAATGGGAAGAATTATCATAAAAATGTCCATACTACCCAAAGCCATCTATAAATTCAATGCAACCCCTATTAAAATATCAATGTCATATTTCACAAACTTAGAACAAATGCTTAAAATTTTTATATAGAAAATCTTTTCATATGGAGCCAAAAACACCCCCAATAGCTACAGCAATCTTGAGAAAAAAGAACAGGGCAGGAGGAATCACAATACCAGATATCAGACTATATTACAAAGCCATGGTAATCAAAAGTCTGGTACTGACATAACAATAGACATATAGATCAATGGAACAGACTAGAGAGCCCATAAATGAACCCAGGACTATATGGACAACTAACATTCAACAAAGGGGGAAAGAACATAAAATGGAGTGAAAGTAGCCTCTTCAACAAGATGTAAAATGTATCATATTTTACCCTTATTATGTTGTAAGATCTTGACAGAGACATGCAAAAAAAATGAAATTTGACGACCACCAACTTACACCATACACCAGAATAAATTCAAGATGGATAAAAGGCTTAAACATAAGCCATGCCACCATAAAAAAAAAAAAAAAAAAAAAAAAAAAAAAAAAAAAAAAAAAAAAAAAAAAAAAAAAAAAAAAAAAAAAAAAAAAAAAAAAACATAGGAAATAAAATCTCAGCAATATTTTCACTGATATTCCTCCAAGGGAAGTAAAGGAACAAATAAAACAAACGGGACTACATCAAACTGAAAAGTTTCTGCTCAGCTAAAGAAAATATCAGTAAAATGAAAAGGGAACCAATCGTATGGGAAAATATATTTGCTAATGCCACCTGAGACAAGGGTTTGATCTCCAAAATATATAAAGAGCTAATATGACTCAACACCAGGGAGACAAACAACCCAATTTAAAAATGGGCAAAGGACCTGAACAGACACTTCTCCAAGGAAGACATACAAAGGGTGCATAGGCACATGAAAGAATGCTCAACATCACTAACCATCAGAGAGATGAAAATTAAAACAACAGGGATCTACCCCTTGTACCTGTCAGAATGGCCATCATTAACAAATCAACAAACAAGTTCTGGGAAGGATGTGAAGAAAAGGTAACCCTAGGGCACTGCTGGTAGGAATGGAGACTGGTGCAGCCACTGCAGAAAACAGTATGGAATTTCCTCAAAAAACTAAGAATAGGTCCTGGCTGGTGGCACAGTGGATAAGGTGCCAGCCTGTGAAACCAAAGGTCGCCGGGGCACATAACCAGATTGCAAGCCAGGTTTCCAGCCAGGTCTGTGACTGGAGGCAGGTGAAAGGCAACCATACACTGATGTCTCTCTCCCTGTCTGCCTGTCTCCCTTCCCCTCTTTCTAAAAATAATAAGTAAAATCTTTTTAAAAAGCAACAAAAACTAAGAATAGAACTGCCATATGACCCAGTGATTCCACTGCTTGGATTATACCCAAAAAGCTCTGAAACACCGATTCAGAAGAACCTATGCACCCCTATGTTCACAGCAGCACTATTTACAATTAGCTAAATGCTGGAAACAGCTGAAGTGCCCTTCAGTGTATGAATGGATAAAAAAATGGTACATTTACACAATGGAGTATTACGCAGCAGAGAGAAAGCATGAATTCCTACCATTTGAGATATCATGGGTGGAACTGGAGAACATCATGCTTAATGAAATAAGCCAGATAGCAAAAGACAAATACCATATGATCTCACTTAACACAGGAGACTAATGAACAAAACAAATAACGAGCAGAACAGAACCAGAGACATGGGGGGAAAAGAAGCAAAATGATGATAACTATGGGGGAAGGAAAGGGGGAACCTGGGGGAAGGGTTTAGTTGAGAAGCTAGTGTGAAAGACTCATGGACAACCAGGTGGAAATTGACTGTGGGAAAGGGAGTGGGGAGGGTGAGCAGGAGAGAGCAATGGGAAAAAATATATACAATTATAATACAATAAATAATTTTTTAAAAACTATCTTTTTTTTCTAATTTAATTTTATTGTGGTTTTATTACATCTATTCCCTTTTGCTCCCCTCTGTCCTCTTCCCCACCCACCCACTCCCGTACAAAGTCAATCCCACATGTTGTCCACGTCCATGGTTCTTCCATACTAGGTTCTTATCTAAACTGCTCCCCTTCTTTGCCTCTTCCTCCCTACTCCCCCCAACCTCTTACCCCCTGCCCACTGAAGGCCTATTCATTGAATTCATATATTTGGTTCTGTTTTGCTTGTTGTTAGTTTTGTTCATTATTATCCTGTAATGGGTCAGATCATATGGTATTTTCCCTTCACTGACTGGCTAATTTCACTAAGCATAATATTCTCCAGTTCCATCCATGTTGTTGCAAAGGGTAGGAGTTCCTTCTTTCTTTCTGCTCTGTAGTATTCCATTGTGTAAATGTACCAAAGATTTTTGATCCAATCATCTACTGATGGGCACTTAGGCTGTTTCCAGCACTTGCCTATTGTAAATAGTGTTCCTATGAACATAGGGGTACATAGGTTCTTAATGAATTTGTGTTTCAGGGTTCTTCGGGTATAGTCCTAGTAGTGGAATTGCTGGATCAAAAGGCAGTTCCATTTTGAGTTTTTAAGGAAACCCCATACTGTTTTCCACAGTGGCTGCACCAGCCTACATTCCCACCAACAGTGCACAAGGATTCCCTTTGCCACAAATCCTCACCAACACTTGTTGTTTGCTGATTTGTTGATGATTGCCACTCTGACAGGTGTGAGGTGGTATCTTATTGTGGTTTGAATTTGCATCTCTCTGATGGCTAGTGATGTTGAGCATTCTTTTATATGTCTCTGAGCCCTTTGTATCTCTTCCTCAGTGAGTTGTCTGTTCAGGTCCTTTGCCCATTTTTAAATTGGGCTGTCTGCCTCCCTGGTGTTGAGTCACATTAGTTCTTTATATATTTTGGATATCAAACCATTGTCAGAGGTATCATTGGCAATTATGTTTTCCCATGCAGTTGATTCCCTTTGAATTTTACTGGTGTTTTCTTTAGCTGAACAGAAACTTTTCAGTTTGATGTAATCTCATTTGTTGATTTGTTCTTTTATTTCCTTTGCCCTTGGAGAACTATCAGTAAACATATTTTGGTGTAGGATATCAAAACTTTTACTGCCTATATTTTTCTCCAGGACCTTTATTGTGGCACTGCTTATGTTTAAATCCTTTATGCATCTTGAGTTTATTCTGGTATATGGTGTGAGTTGGTGGTCTAGTTTTATCTCTTTGCAGGTTTCTGTCCAGTTCTCCCAACACCACTTGCTGAAGAAACTGTTTTTACTTCATTTCATGTTCCTTCCCCCATTGTTGAATATTAATTGACCATAAAGTCCTGGGTTTATTTCTGGGCTCTCTATTCTGTTCCATTGATCTATATGTCTATTCTTCTGTCAATACCAGACAGTTTTGATGACAGTAGCTTTGTAGTATTGTTTAAAGTCCGGTCTTGTGATTCCTCCTACCTTGTTCTTCTTTCTCAAGATTTCTGTGGCTAGTTGTGGGTGTTTTTGGATCCATATAAATTTTGGAATGGAGGGAGCATACCTCTACATCATATGAGAAACCTGAAGCCAGCATCATACTTAATGGACAAAGTCTATAAGCTTTCCCTCTAAGATCAGGAATGAGACAAGGCTGCCCACTTTCTCCACTTCTGTTCAACATCATCTTGGAAGTTCTAGCCATAGCCATCAGAGAAGAAAAAGGAATCAAAGGTATCCAAACTGGAAAGGAGGAAGTCAAACAGTTATTATTTGCAGATAATATGATAGTGTACATACAAAACCCAATGGGCTCCACCAAAAACTTACTCAACTTAATAAGCCAATTTAGCAAAATAGCTGGGTATACAGTCAATATCCAGAAATCAAAAGCATTTTTGTATACCAATAATGAAACATCAGAAATAGAAGCAAAAAAAAACAAATCCCATTTACCATAGCAACAAGAAAAATAAAGTACCTAGGAATCAACTTAACTAAGGAGGTTAAAGACCTGTACTCAGAAAAATACATAACATTGAAGAAAGAAATTAAGAAAGATACAAATAAATGGAAGCATATACTATGTTCATGGATGGGAAGAATTAACATCATTAAAATGTCCATACTACCCAAAGCAATATATAGATTCAATGCAATCCCAATTAAAATACCAATGACAGATTTCACAGAAATAGAAAAAAAAATACTTAAAAGACTATCTTTAATGACTCCAAATTCATACAGTAAACTAGACTGCTCTGGACACATGTAGAAATTAGGATAAACCATCCTTCACTCTGCTTAACCCCCAAGTAAAGCTACTTGAACAATTTTCTCATTGTCTTAAAGATGGTTCCTTTGGTCTCTGTCAATCTACTTCATGCTAAACATAAAAAGCTTGGTGCCAAGCATTTCATATTTCTCTTATATGTCTGCCCAACTTAAATGAGAACCTATTGTAAAACTGACTCATAAGTCTCACAAGATGCTGTCATTCACCCCCAGGATCCATGATCAGCTGTAAAGTCACAAGGCCCTCCAAGCCCAGCCCAGCCCAGGATCCTGGCTAAGACAATGCATTTCACCTGGCCTCATCCCCACCCCAGGCTCCACATCATCACTAGAGGATTGGCAGTGGTATTTATCTTTTCAAATTAGTACGATATTCCAAGGAAATTTTTATCTTATTAATCAACAGGTATCCTACTGTTACCCAGCTGTTTTGTTTTAAAGAGCTAATTAATGAAATTACTCCTTAAGTGGTTTTGTGGGCAGATGCTGAACCTCCACACTTTCTAATGATGTATGCTCTATTTGTAGTAGAGGAAGCTCAATAATCAAAGCAAGCACTCCACAGACCTAGGCAGCCAACCTGTTGCTTTAGTTCTGTGAACAAACACTTGGGCAAATGAAAGCATCAGGATTCTTTCACTATTGTGACATTTAGGAAGTTACATTAGATGATTTCTTAATCAAGGTTATGACTTAATTGCATTCAAAGTCATAGTGTTAAGCTCTTGTTAAGAGTTTAGACATTATACATGAGATTACATAAACAAGTACAAGTTACAGCAGGCACATGAGAGAATAAACCAAAATTCACTATGCAACCAGACCCTAAAAGCCAGTTTGGTTACTCTATGCACAATTGCCCATTTTCATGTGTAAGATCATAATCTACATTGTGTGAATCAAAGTGTTTATGTCCATTTACTTGATCTGCCTGTCTTGTGTTTGTGCATAAATATTCCTTGAGCTCCTCACAAAAGAGTAATTTTAGAAACTATGTCAACAGGAAAGCATCCAAAGATGAAATAATTGCTAAACCTCTAAATCCCGTTCTATCCTTCCTTGGAACTCCTGGGAGGCAGGAAATATGTTGTATTTTTCTGTATTGCCTTGCACAGAGTGCACCTTCAAATGACATGAAACCAAAATAAAGAAAACCTTAAGAGTAAAGTCATAATTCAAAACTAAAATTAATTAATATGCCAAGTCCATGAAGCACCTTCCAGATGTCATCTGATTCATTCCTACTGTAACTCTCACAAATGAGGAAAGAGAGTTCCAGCAAGGATAGGTACCACGGGTATTAAAATCAAGGCTACAACAAAGCATTACCGTTAAGTGTTTTATTTTTAATTTAATTTTATTGTTGTTTTATTACATCCATCCCCTTTTTGCTTCCCTCTGTCCTCTTCCCCACCCACCCATTCCCCCACAAAGTTTTTATATGAATAATTAAAGCTGAGCAAATGTTGCAGAGATTTCTAGAGCCTTTGCCCATCTACTGACAAATTACAGATACGATATTGCAAACTAATATTATGGCACTGACTCTTAAAACATGTGCCCCTAGAGTTGGGGATAAGAGGGAGCACACAAGCTTCACAATGGACTGCAGCCCACTAACAGTCCCAAAAGATACCTTTGCATCTTGAAACTTCGTAGACCTCCCGAAAATGTGCCAAAAGTCTCCAGGAACAGCTTTCCTCTGATCCATCATACCAACAATGATCCTCCCTTGTTGAAGAACCCCCAACTTGCAGAGATCCCTTGGTGCAGGGGGATAAATGAACCTTCTCAGGTAGCTTATGCTAAGGAGAGAGAAGGCTGGCCAGTGTCTGACAGACAAAGGCCTTGAGCACCTTTTTCCAAAGGCTTTTATTGTATAATCAAGGCAGGGGATGCATGTATACATCATAACTCATTATGAAGAGAGAATGCTCTATATAATGAGTTATTATGTTTAAACCACAATAGAAGGAATGTGGAGGTCTTGCCTCAGGGTATGGTCTGCTAGACAAGATGACAACAAGGACTCCAGATGGCTCATAAGAATAGGGAGGGTAAGGTTATATGCAGGTTAAGGTTTAACATCTGCTGCAGTTACAGTAAACAAGTTTAAAGTTTGCTAGCTTCAAACATTGTATAGAAAATTCCCATGGCCAGGTTCCCACCAGGATCCCCTAGTTACAGCATAGAGGCCTGTCTTGCACCCAGCTTTCCCAGTTTTCTGGTCAGGTCTTACAGGCTTGGCCTGGCCTGTGTAGGGCTCCACACCCCACCACTATTCCAGGGGGACCCCAGCATTCCCCCCTGTGACCTGTACCTCCACATCACCTCTTCCTATGGTTTTCCTAACCATTTTCACTCTAAAAAATAACTGTGATTCCATTTCCCAGACACTGCTTCTCTAATAACCTCCAATCTTCAGTGTTAACATCACAAAATCTCTTTACAGAGTTGCTATTCAGTACTTACGTCATACATACACGTCATACACACTTCTTAATGACTAGGTATCTCTGACATTTAATTCAGTTTATGCACCATTCAAATTCATCATCTCATCAAAAAGCAAAGCCATTTTCACTGTAACTCTGGGGGACTATATCATGGACTTAATGAATGAGAACTCTGCTTTACTCCCCACCTAGAACCTCTACTTAGGGTAGTTGAGGCTAGTACTTTGCTCTTACTTTGCTCTTAAGTTCAACTTCTGCATTGGTAAAATGGGAGATGTGGAAACAACATCATCCCAACAGTCCAATTATTTCATCCTCAAAGAAGAGTCATTTCATTGGAATGACACAGCCAGCCCCTCTGCTGCACATTAGTCCCCCTTCACACCTTCCTGCTCCCCATCATAGGGATAGAGGAGAGTTTTACCTGATTTTTGATTTTGGGGACATAGGGATATAGTGGCTGATCACTTTCTCTTTTCTCTTTGGCCTCTTCTTGCTTTGGAATACATTCCACTCCTCCACATAGCACACTGACATGGCAGACTCCACAGGGAAGGCTGGGTTTATCCTTCTTGTAACTAGATGGGTACAGGATTAGTAAGCCCACTCACATTCTACAAGTTTCAAGATAAACTTCATAGTGTGGTCTCCATCTCCACTGCTCTTTTGCTTACTTCTCAGTTGGTTCTAAACTTTGAGTCAAGAATATCACTTACTAGCCCTGTCATATCTCTATAGGAATAACAGTTACAGAACAAGATTGTTTTAATAATATTATACTTAGTAGAATATAAAACACTTTCATCTATAAGAAGTTAGTATTTCAATTTTATAATCAGTGTTTAAGGAGATTCATTTAGTCAATCTAATAACAATTTTGACTAAATCTACTAAGAGGAATAAACAATATCTAACTATGCTTGAAATAAAATAGCTTCCATCCAATGTTTTCAGTTGTACATGTGTTATTTTAAAATATGTAATAAACTTTTAATCTTCTAAGTAGGTGACAGAAAATACTACTGCAGTGGATACAGCTTAAAGCTTATAAAATTATTAGAATATTAGCTGCTAACATTTTTAAAATCTGGTACTTTGTTCATAACTTTACTTCTGGGAACCAAAGTTCCCAGTTCTAGAACTTGAACTTGTAACATGAACTTGTAACTTTGAAAAATTAAAATTTGAAATGAGCAAGCCAAATAATTCTGCATTCTTTTAACCTAAGAACTGCAGTCTTCAGCTGACAATAACTATCCTTCTGTGGCCTACAGTTACAATGAAGGGGATTATCATCATGTTCATTCACTGTCCTGGCTAATGATGAATAAAACAGATATGGCCCTTCTCTTCATGGAGATCATATTTAAAACTAAAGCATGGCTACATTGTTTGTGATTTGCAAATCACTTTTCAATATTTCATAAACCAGCCTTGACATCATCTTACAAAGTTGATAATTTTCTTAAAGTTTGCAAGACCCCAAATACTTTATTTTAAAAAGGAAATTAATACTTATGTATAGTCTTATATACAAAATCCTGTTTAAGTCACATTATAGCCTTAGGACAGGTATTCTTTCATTATTTAATATATGAAGGAAATGAGTAAGGCTCATGGGAATTACATAATACCAACAATTACATAATAACCAACGCACTTTGTTTAGTGAAGGAGCCATCTTCTAACTCATGTGAACTGAATCCAAAGCCCCATCTTTTTATGCTAGAATCATTCAGTTAATGTCAATATACTCCAAGCCAAAATTGTTATATGAGATTTTTAAAGGGTGAAAATAATGGATACAAAGACTTTAGTAAACTAGTAAAGGGACACATCAATACTTTGATTGCTAGACTAACTTCTTTAAAAGATATCCTTGCTCACATGTAAAATAACTTCATATAATAATGTTGAACTATAATATGACTCACACTCCATCTTTCAGAGACCTCACTTCATGAGAGCAGTTGAACAGATTCAGGATGTAGAAGTAGAATTTCCTTGGTTCAAATCCTGGCTCTGCCACCTAATAGGTGTGGGACTTAACAAAGTAATTAACATCTCTTAGCTTCAGTTTCTGCATCTGCAAAATGAAAATGACAGTGCATAGTGTTTTAGTATTAAATGACTAAAATGCAGATACAAGGGCTCCTGGCTGGACAATAATTGCTCCAAAAACTTGTCAATGTCCTCTAGCCAAAGACCACCAGTGGTACAACTGCCATTCTAGAAAGCTGGTTTTCTAACTCACTGCAATGAGGAGAAAGGTTTGCTGTGGGAAAGCATGGAGTGGCTCAGGAAAAGTATATTAGAAATATCTTACTACAGGATTAGGATTTGTTTTAGGTAATTTGGGAAACATTCTTCTCTGCACTGAGCACTGTCTGGAAGCAGGGGTAACTCTCTGATTGAGTGTCCTAATAATTCTTATCTAGGCCACTGAGAGGAGTGAAATAGAGCTATAGCTGCAGTTGGTAAAGAAGCAGTCAGTCACTCATTGTTAGCCAGGAAGGGTGATATTTGCTCATTTTTTAGTTTGGACTATTTCTTATTTGTCCATCCAGACATGATCATGAAGTAGTCTTATTTTTTCTTGCTCCACCTCAGTCACAAAGTGGTCTTTTCTGAAGTTGCTGCTCTCTAAACATGTTTATATCCAAAAGGACTTCATAGACTCATTGTGAGTGCCAGGCCAGCTTCCAGCTAACAGGGGCTGCATTTCTCTTTCTCAAAATAGGTAAAAATTATCTTCTTGAAGGGCAGGGCTGGCCAGGAAAATAGCAACTGTTATTGTTGACATTTATTGATAGCTTTATGGTTTATAAAGCCATTTTATATTCATTGTCTATCTTTAGCCACTCAGAATAATGTGGGGAGGCAAGCAGGCCATAGGACCCACACTGCACAGGTCCAGTTGCCCCACTCCATGTGAACAACACCTCCAATGTGAAGAGCATCCCCAGGAGTTCAACAAGGCTACCATGGCAGGACATACATTGTCATTCCTTTTTACAGTCTCTGTAAGTAATAAACTCTGTGACTTTGGATAAGTTACTTTACATCTCTTTCATTAAATTACCATGCATGTTTATTGTTGGGGAACCCCCAAAGTGCTGATATCCCCTGGTACTACAGATGAAATGAATATTCCCAGGCAGCTTGTGCTGGGGAGGGAGAAATCCAGCTAGTATCCCTGAGACAAAAAGCCCAGTTTCTGTTCTCCTAGATTTTTTTATTGGAAGTAGTAAACTTGAAGGCATATAACTTGTCAATCAATGCTAAATAACACTAATTATAAGAAATGGCTGTTATTCAAGAATAACAATGGAAGGAACACTGAAATCTTCCTCAGGTCAGGGTGTGTTCATTTAAATTCAAAATTAAAACCTCCACTTCTGATACAATAGAGCTATAAAGTGAGGTAAAAAAACATGGCAAGCTCCAAAGGCCATATGGAATGTTCTTATGGGTCAAATGCCTATGCCAGGGTCTACAGGCTATAACATAGAGGTGCACATGCACCCAGCTTTCCTGGTTTTCCAGTCAGGTCTTACAAGCTTTGCCTGGCCTACACAGGACTCCAAGCCTTGATGCTTTCCGAGGGGGACCATCAGTGGATAATTGGATCAAAAACCTTTGGTACATTTACACAATGGAATACTACACAGCAGAAAGAAAGAAGGAACTCCAAGCTTTTGCAACAACATGGATGGAACTGGAAAGTATTGTGCTTAGTGAAATAAGCCAGTCAGTGAAAGACAAATACCATATGACCTAACCCATTACAAGACAATAATGAACAAAACAAACAAGCAAAACAGAACCAGACACATGAATACAATGAATAGGCCTTCAGTGGGCAGAGGAGGGGAGAAGGAGTCAAAGAAAGGGAGCAATTTAGTCAAGGAACTAGCATGGAAAAACCATGCACATGGACAAGTGGGATTAACTTTGAGGGGGAATAGATGGGTGGGGAAGGGGACAGAATGGAGGGGAAATGGGATGAATGTAATACAACAATAAAATTAAATTTAAAAAAGAAATCTTGTGAAAAATGGTTAATTTATATAATGATCTACAAATTAGTCTTTGAGTCCATGAAGGCCTTTATTGGAATAAGAAAATTCTTATCCTTCTGGTATTTAGTAAAATTTTATTTCTATATTTCTGCAACTTATTGTACCTGCCTAAGTATATTATATGCTTACTGCTTGATAGAGTTTAGTTTCAAATATTAAATAATACTAGAAAGAGCAAGTTAAGGGGTTAAACAGTGGTAGCTATTTCCTTGGTGGGAGCTGGGAGTGTACAGTGCTCCTACTTTTTGCTCTAAGGTTAGACAACTTTTATAGAGGCTACAGTAGAGGCAGGGGAGATAGTAAGCTTGGCATGTTTTTTTTTTTTTGAGACTATAGCCTCTAGGTCTAAAATTTGTGGGGATAAGCCCTGGCTGGTGGCACAGTGGATAGGGTGCTGGCATGCAAACCCAAAGGTCACTGTTTTGATTCTCCAGCCAGGGCACATAACCAGGTTGCAAGCCAGGTCTCCAGCCAGGTCCATAGGTGAAAGACAACCATACATTGATGTTTCTCTCTCTCTCTGCCCCTCTCCCTTCCTCTCTCTCTGGAAATAATAATAAAATCTTTAAAAGTGTAAAATAAAAATTTTTTAAATAATATAAAATTTTATTTGTGGGACTAGAGAGTTGTAATTTGGTCCACAGTGTGCCTAGAGAAAGAAAACAATTTTGGGGCTTTGGAGGGTGTCCCCCACTGTTGCTTCAGGAGTCAACTAATAGGATGCAGGGTATCCCCTGTTCTTCCCATTGAGAATTACCAGATGTCTCTGGCAACACAATGCTTTGGCTAGTGAAAGAATAAGAATGAAAGCTAAGCTTGCCATGAATAGATTACCCATATTCCTCTTTTTGCTATTGGTGAAATAAATAGCTTTGATTGAAACTGGACAATTTGTTTTACAGACTTTATAGCAGAAAGAAAGAAGGAACTTGTACCCTTTGCAACAACATGGATGGAACTGGAGTGTATTATGCTT
Source organism: Noctilio leporinus (assembly GCA_004026585.1). Classification (NCBI taxonomy): domain Eukaryota; kingdom Metazoa; phylum Chordata; class Mammalia; order Chiroptera; family Noctilionidae; genus Noctilio; species Noctilio leporinus. The sequence continues at coordinate 138 of PVIW01016673.1, read as the reverse complement.
AGTGAAATAAGCCAGTCAGTGAAGGACAAATATCATATGATCTCACCCGTTACGGGACAATAATGAGCAAAACTAACAACAAGCAAAACAGAACCAAGTATATGAATACAAGGAATAGGCCTTCAGTGGTCAGGGGAA